>JAOQMP010082025.1:0-18002 GCA_027563575.1 Erythroxylum pedicellare
ACCAGCATTCAATGTAGTATAAATAGACAATGGCATAAGATTTATAGAATCCCTTAAATCTAGCATAGCCCGTTCTATGCCAACATTGCCAATTTTGCAAGGAATGGTAAACATACCTGGGTCCTTTTCCTTTATTGGTAACTTACCCTGCAACACTACTGAGACGTTCTCACTCATCACCACGCGCTCTTTGCCTCTCATCTTGGTCATGTTAGTAACCAAGTACTTTAGAAATTTGCAGTACCTTGGTGTTTGTCTAAACAATGTGAGAAGGGGGACGTTAATTTCCACTTTCTCAAAAATCTTTAAAGTCTCCTCATCATTCTGCAATTTCTTCTTTTTAGCCAACCTGTATGGGAATGGTGGCCTTTTTGGATTAGCTACCACAATTTCCTTGATTTCAACTTCTTTTTCTGGCTTGAAAGTTTCAACATGGTCATGTTGAAGTTTCTGCGATCCTCCAACACTTTCAATTTCTTTTCCACTACGCAAGGTAATGGCATTGATGTTCTACCTAGGATTGACAGTAGGCTAGGAGGGCAATTTCCCTTAATTCTGTGCAGTAGCCAGTTGACTAATTTGCTCCCCCAACTCTTGAAAATTTTTATTAGTCTGAGCTTGAAATTGTGTTGAATCAGTCTGAAACTGAACCAAACTCTGTAGTTGTGTATTAGTTGTCAATTGAGACGTAGTCAACTGTGACATAAGATCCTCCAAGGTGGAAATTCGGTCACCATAATTAGGCCTCAGATGCTGTTGCTGTTGCTATTGTTGAGGCTGATGTTGCTGACTACTCTGACCTTGCTGCCCATTCCTATATCTCAGATTGGGATGATCCCTCCATCCTGGGTTGTAAGTATTCGAATATGGATTATATTTTCTCTGAGATTGATAATTATCATTGATCGCATTGACTTCAGCTTCCACAGTATATTCTTGCAGAGTCGAACAAGCATTAATAAAATGACCCTAAAATCCACAAATGTGACAAATATGGACTTGTGGTCCCTTGGTTATGGCATTTGCATTGACACTATTGGCATTGGAAGAATTAATAACTGGTCTTTCCAATAATTCAGCAATCTTTTCAAGTCTACTTTCGAGTTTAGAATTACTTACCTCATGGACACCTCGAGTGTGTGTCTCCGAACGATACCCAAACTGTTGAAGATTTGTGGCCATTGTTGCAATTAAGTTTCTGGCCTCCTAAGGCATTTTGTTCACTATAGCTCCCCCACTAGCAGCATCAAGAATCTTCCTATCATTTAGTAACATCCCATCATAGAAGTACTGAATAAGGAGTTGCTCTGTAATTCCATGCTGAGGATAACTTACGCAAAGCCTCTTGAATCTCTCATAATATTCATACATATTTTCTGTATCTCTTTGTCTAATTCCACAAATCTCTCTGCGCAAACTAGCAACCCTGGAAGCTGTAAAGTATTTTTCTGAAAACAACCGCGCCATATCAGGCCATGTATCCACTATCCCAGGTAGAAGATAATACAACCAGTCTCTAGTTGCACCCTTTAGAAAAAAGGGAAAGCGCGCAGTTTCAACTGATCCTCTGTTATGCCTCTCAGTTTGAATCCAGAGCATACCACGTGAAAATCCTTGAGATGTTTGTTCGGGTCGTCAAAAGGTAACCCATGAAATTTCGACAAGGCCTGAATCAACCTAGCCTTCAACTCAAACCCATCATCTGGAGCCTGATTTTGTATACATAGAGATTGATCCTCTACTAGTGGTGCAAGCATATCCCTTAGAGTGTCTGAAGCTTGATTTTTGGATGGTTGTGTAGGTGGAATAGGTTGCTAATTTGCCATCGTTGCTTCTTCAAAATCTTCCAATAACATGGTCTCAAAGGTAGGCAAATTCTCAGTTTGTTCAGGCAAGACTTGCGTGGAAGTAGAAGCTTATCTCTTATACAATTTAGTAGCTTTCTTGAGTTGTTTTGCGGTCTTCTCTAACTCCGGATCAAACAATAAATCACCTGCAAAAACACAATGCCGCATGTAAACAACTAGAAAAGAAAATGATTAGCAACACAAACAAAAAAAACTTAAACACTAGTCCCCAGTAACGGCGCCAAAATTTGATGGTGTGTCAAACTAGCAAAAATAAATTCCTACTCTAGAACACTTAAACTAGCAAAGTGGTGAATAGGGTCGAATCACAGAGACTAATGTAGCAATTGTTTATTTTTGTGGAAACAATAAAATAAAAAATAAAAATAAAAATAATTGATTTAGGAATGTCTAATTTTAGAACACGAAATCATACAGAAGGAAATTAAAAATAAACATTGAAAACAATATAAAGAAAAGCCTAGCCAAGGTACTCTTCTGTTTGATACTGCAATTCGATCATAGACTCAAAAATATAAATTATGTCCATTCTTATGGACAAACTTATAGTAGACAATGAACAACATATATTGACCAATCCATTCGTAATTATTCAATAACCCCGAGTAAAGTTCCGTAGATTATTACCCTAACCAATTAGACTATTCTCGAGTAAAGCTCCGCAGAATATAATCTATAGCAGCAGTAGGTTCTAATAGACCTCTGTCTTAGCCAACAGAATCGCAAAAATCGCAATCTATTTAGACTAGATTATTTAATCTCATTAATTTCTTAATTGAAATTAATTTGTCACTCCGTTAGACAGCAATCACGGATTAACTAATCTATTCGACAATTTATGACCAAGTCGATCAATTATCAGTCCTCATTAATCAACAAACATGGCGATAATAAATCGATTAAAGTGTAGAAATCAAACAAACATAAGAGATAAACAAAACCAATTAAATCAAAGGAGTCTCATGAATTACATAGATCAAACGTTGGATACCTTATATAGACTAAAAGGTTAGCCATGCATAGCAATATTCAAAGACAATGTTGTTAGAGGAGAGTCGTTGTCTTTCTCTCCCATCTACCAAAAGCTACTGCCATTGTTTCCCTTTTCTCCAGTTAATTATGAAAAAATATCCCCCCATTAATTTGCTAAAGTGGGACTATTAATAGGCTAGGTTTTTTCTTTCAATAAACAAAGTGGGACCCAATTAAATATCAAAATAAAGCCCCAATGGGCTACAAAATAACTTGACTTTGTCCAGCAAAAGGGTTGTGTCATTCAGGCCCAAATCCCAAAGTAATTAATCTGAAATTTGCAGGTAGCAATTTGCCAGCGTCGGGTCACCTTCAACATGGTCATGTTGAAATCCTGTCCAATTCCAGATCAGCCAAATTCACTCCAAATCACATCACTTTAGTATTTCATCACCTAGAACATACAAAGACACAAATTACTATAGAAACACAACCAAAACATCACATAAGCATATCAAAAGAGCATAAAACACACACAATTAACATACACAAAATGCAAGTTATCAACCACGAATTTTTTCACTAATTTTAATTTTTCTTCTTCGTTTGTCCTTCTCCACTTTCCGAAATCACTTCTTAACTCCTTATGGCTCTTTACCTCTCTTTGCTTACTTCATCGATCATAGAATTCACGTCGACATCCTATACCTTCCAATTTTATTTGAAAATGAAATAATTAAACTACAGAATTTAAACTTTCTAAAGACAATTTAAGGAAATGAACATTCTATGGGTTGCCTCCCATGTAGCGCTTCTTTTAATGTCAGTAGCTCAACACTTTTCTTTGGCTCATGGTGGTTCAAATGAGTGGTGCAATGGAAGTGCAATCATTAATCTAATAATTTGCACATGAGCTACCATGCCTTTGATTCCACCTTCCTTGTAGCTCTCTTTCTTTCGCCTTCTTCTACACAATTGCTTCTTTCTGAAGGCACTCCCAGGATCCATAATATCTTCCCATTGCCCTCGAGGTTCAGGTTCCTTGACATTAGTTAGAGGTAAATGAGGACTGTTGTCTTTCTTTGACACTTTCAAGGTTACTTGCTGCTTTCCTATCCTTAGAGTTAGCGCCCCCTAATTAACATCAATAATTGAGCGAGCAATGGCCAAGAATGGTCTTCCAAGGACCATAGCAGTTTCTACATCTTCTCCAATATCCAATATATAGAAGTCTGTGGGAAAAGTAAAATTATCAACTTGTACTTACAAATCCTTAATAATCCCCTTCGGTTGATGGACCGTTCTATCGGCCATGTTTACTAACATCTTTGTTGGTACTTACTCTCCTAACCTTAACTTTTGACTAAAAGTGTCTAGGGCTTCATATTGATACTCACTCCCAAATCTACGAATGCTCTGTCTATGCTGACTCTATTTATATTGCAAGGAATGTAAAAATCCCATAGATCCTCATTTTTCTATGCTATATTGGGATTTTCTTTTGCTTCACACTCCTTAACCTTCTTCTTCACTGATTCCATTAATGTGAACCCCATTTATATATGTTTCATTATATTCTCAACTTTGTTTAAGTCAACCTTCTCAAAATTCCTCATTACCCTACTTGACAATGATTTTTGTTGTGTTAGAATAGGGTATGATAATTTAGGTCGAGATTCCTTGATTAGCTCAATTCCGAGCTCACTTAGAAGGATTTTCACAATTACTTGTCCTTTTCCTTTATCTCCATTCTCCTTTGTATGAGCAAGTTCCTTTTCCCAAGTCTAAGTGATGGCCATGATCCTTTCCTTTGGGTTAGACTCGGTATTGCTTAGAAGGGTTCCTACATTTCGAGTAGATATTGCTTCAGCTAATTGACCTATTTGAACCTCTAGATTATATATCGAAGAGGCATAGTTATTGGTCACTTGCTCGAATTTGATCTCAAGCCTCCTATGTGCATCCTCCATGTCTCTAATCTTATCTAAAATTTTATCCAACTTAGATTCCATTGAGCTTGGTTTATTTTGTTGGAAGCTTGATTGTCCTTAAGGTCTAAACTGTCCTCCCACATTGTTTGTCCAAGAGAAATTTAGGTGATTCTTCCACCCAGGGTTATAAGTGTTAGAGTAGGGCTTATTTACCTCTCCTCATCCATACTAAGCTCCTATGTAATTCACTTGCTCTAGATCACCTTCCTTCATTAAGAAACAGTCCATTGTGTCATGGTCTAATTGTCTATAGAGTTCACACTTAAGTTGTACATCTTTTATCGGAGTTGAAGACGAAGCCTTTATGTCATTGAGCTGTAGAGTCAAGTTATAATTCTTGCTTGTATTTCCGTCATTTAATCAACAGCCACAATTCCTTTTTATTCATGGAATGTAGTAGTTTATCTACTCGGCTCATTCGTCCATAAACAGTTGTTACTCGCCATCTCCTCTATTAGTTCTTCCATTTCATCAACTGTTTTCCTCATCAATGATCCTCCTGAAGCTGCATCGATCGTGCCTCTCGTATGCGGGGTAGCTCTATTATAGAATGTTTGCAAAAAAAATTCCTTTGGTAAGTTGTGATGTGGGCATTTCTGTTGCAAATCCTTGTATCGTTCCTATGCTTTGTAGATCGATTCCCCATCACCTTGTTGAAAGTT
Organism: Erythroxylum pedicellare; assembly: GCA_027563575.1. Classification (NCBI taxonomy): domain Eukaryota; kingdom Viridiplantae; phylum Streptophyta; class Magnoliopsida; order Malpighiales; family Erythroxylaceae; genus Erythroxylum; species Erythroxylum pedicellare. The sequence goes on from JAOQMP010082025.1 coordinate 5,494, forward strand.
GGTGATTTCCTTGATGATCTTAGTGGTCTTAGTTAAAGGAAAATATTTATCTAAAAAGACACGAACTAACTGATCCTAAGTGGTAACATTGGCTTGGTTAAGGGAGTGATACCAAGCCTTTGCTCTATCTCTAAGGGTAAAGGGAAAGAGCCTAATCCTAGCTGCATCTTCTGACATCTAATGATACCTAAAGGTATCACAGATTTCTAAGAAGTTCACTATGTGTGCGTTAAGGTCTTCGTTTGCTAGTCCATAAAATTGCACGTTCTGTTGATCCATATTTAAAAGAACTGGTTTAATTTCAAATGATGTGGTTTATACGAGTGGTCTAACTACTCCTTGGTTAGTCGCATTGAACCCTGGTCTCATAAAGTCCATAAGGGTCCTCTGTTGTCATCCTTGGTTCGCTTCATGATCCAAATCCTACTAAAATTTCTTAGCCATTTTTGTCTTCACGATTTCTTCTTCTTCGTTACGCCAAGCTTTCCCAATGGTTCATTCTAGTCGAGTGATGTCTAAATCTAATTTTTCAGCTACCTGACTGGAACATCTCGTGACTCTTATGTTGATACAAGAGCACGATTTTAGAAATAGGAACAAAAAATGAAAATAAAATTAAAAACTAAACTAAACGCCTTAAACTATAAAACTAAACTAATTACCTCCCCAGCCACGGCGGCAAAAGCTTGATCGCGGTTTTCCAATATATGTAAGTTTTATTATTTAACCTTAATAATCCGCAAGCATACAGGTCGTTCACGTAGCACCTAAGGTGTTGATCCCATAAGGAAGAATAATCCAATCCTAAAGTCTAAGACTAAACAATTCGCAATAATTCAAATGTAACAAAACTAAAACAAGAATGCAATTCAATTAAACAAATCAATTTAATAATCAATCACGAAATATTAACAAATTAACAAATTGCAACGCACACTCACAATCAACCTAAGGAACTACCAATTGAGAGAAAGGAGAATTTTACCTATCCTTAATGATAGCCTAATTGATTATAAATTTACTGGATTATTAGTTCTAAATAGTCCTAGGGTTGATTACTCTCTCTCGAGTTATAACCTTTAACCCTAATTTATAAACCCTAATCGAATTATAGTAATTGCAATCTCTCGATTAACAATTTGTCAAAAACCCTCATTAGATCTGAAGTTGTCTAACAAACTATCGGAAACTATTGTAAGATCTCTCTTTGCACAATTTACTAATTTAATTTAATTCTTGTTCTATTAAACTGCCTAACTCTCGTTAGCCAAATTTAATTTTTTTCACTCAATTCAATCTCTCAGTTTATCACCGAATTATGCAATTGTAGAAATTAAATCACAAGTAAAAATACAAACAATCAAATTTCATTAATTCAAAACTAAATCCCCGAAGGTGAGTTTAGTCATCCTCAACATTCACAAAATCCTATCATCAATGGGTATTTCAATTCTATACGATAGTAAAATTGAAAATACACCAAAAACTAGATTTGAACAAATGATGGAGGTAGTAATGTTGAGAAACCTCCTATTTTGGGAAGTACTTTGAGTTAGCTTCTTCTCTTCTTTCATCTCTTTCTCAATCTCATGCCAATTCTCTCTTGGGTTTTCCAATGGTGGTTGATGCAAAAAGCTCCTTCTTTCTTTTGTCTCATTCTTTATATACTTGATGAGTTCTGGGCAGCACTAGGGTTTTTTTGGGGTCAAAAGGTCAGAAAAATCCCTTAAAACTTGACTTTTCTATATGTCTACGTGTCTGACTGATGCAAGCCACAATCGTGGCCTTATAGGCTACGATCGTGGGTCACTTGTACACTTTCTGTCATGATCGTGACCTTATGCTTCTGTCATGATTGTGGTAATTTGGCCATGATCGTAAGTCACTGTTTCGGTCTAAGTCTCACTGGAACTTCTCCTTTCTTTGCTATTGACCCTGAAACACTAACAAACACATCAAGTTACCTTAAAGACATAACAATTAAGCTCAAATGCTTGTACTAACCCATAAAAACACTTAAACATAAATAATTCACAAACTAACACAATTCTATCGAAAACACATACTAAACAATCAAATAAACAGATAAACACATATCAATCTATACCCTAAAACATGATGCATTGCACATTTATCAACATTCTAGTAAGAAGGAAGTCTAGCTAAATACTTCCGTCTAAAATACTTTCAAAGAAACATTTTTTTGAAGGCAACCTAATGTTTTAACCTTACTTTCTTTTATTATAGTTAATTAGTTATATATTGATATTGACTTTTGTTTAATTTCTTTTATAGGTTGGAATTTTTATTATTTTAACTCACCAACTACGTATAGAGTTAGGGGAAATCTATCTACCTTATTTTTCTCTCATACTTGCTTTCACTATCTTGTTTGTTCAACATTAAGGACAATTTCATAATTAAGTATAAGGGTGGATTTCTATAAAATTTGACTTTTGTTTAAGTTTTGTATTATAACTAGCAATGTTTTAGTTTTTTTGTGTTTTAGGGATAAATTTTTCTATTTTAATCTTTTTTTAGGTTTATATTTAGTATCTTATTAGTTACCGTTTTTTAGTTTATAATTAGGATCTTATATAAAGGTTAAGTGTATAATATGATTATGTAGTTGTTAAGCAAACTAGATTATGAGAAATTTAGCTAGCATGCAAAATCTTTTCTTTTCTAGGTGCAAGTCTTCTATGATATTAAACTTTTAAAACTTAAATTTCATCTTTGCAAAATTTCATGTAAGACATGTATAAGCATTAAAATGATAAAATCACTTAGAGTTCACATAAAGCAAAATTGCCTACCCTTTGTACATTGAACCATTAGTGAGCCCTTTAATCTTTATATAAAATTATAGCCTTTTTCTTTGTAACCTTTCCAAAAGAACCTTGATCCTAAAGAAAACAAGTAACTGCACCCTAATTTGTAATTAATAGAGCATTTGCTTGTGATTTTATATTGTTAGCTATGATATAAAGAGAATTAATTATGTGGAATCTGGTGATCTGTGGGAGATGGCAATGTAAAGAAGGGAATATTCATGTTAATTAAAAATAAAAATAAAAATCATTAAAATAAAGAATAAAATGTTAAAAATTGATTGGCATGGATTTCTTGCAATTGAAAATAATGAATGTAGAGTGGATTTTCGCAAGATATAAGTAGTTGGTGGAGTTTGTTTATCAATTTCTTAATTTTTGGTGGAGATTGTTTATCAATTTCTTAATTTACTTGCTTTACTAATTATAAATGTTTTGTTTTTCATATTTTCTTCCTTTTTTATTCTACACTTATCTTTGACCCCTTTATAATACTCTCAAAGACTTTTGGATTTTTTCTTGAATATATCTATTAGATTATTGGAGATTAGAGGACTTTCAAGTTTATGGTAAGTTTAATTTCATAAGAAAACTATGAGTGTGCCTCGCCCAAAATTTAAAGTACTTATATGTATATAGGTACTTTATAAGGAAATAATCACATTGAAGTATTTGAACTCGAAGATAAAGGTAGATAATATTGACATTATCTTATTTGCGTATTGATTTTATTTAAGAATTATTATGTGTTTAAGTTTTAAAACTCGACAAAAGGCTTGGATATGTATATCTTGTGTTATCAACCACTAAGCTAACTAATGTCTGTAGGTCAATGTTTATGTGTATCATTATAGTAAGTCCATAAGAGACTATAACCCTGCATAAAGAAAATCTAGGAGTTTAAAGGCTTGTGGTATATGCTAAATGTCATCATACATCTATAAAAGTGGAATTATTTCTTATATAATTAAAGAAATTTATATTACAAAAGGAAAAAACTAGTTACATTTGCTTAATAAAAAAAAGGACCATGAATGATAATAAAGCTACTAGGATCTGAAAGTCTAGGATCTAAAGCATTAAATAAAGTAAATAACTAATAGATAGGTGCTCTAAAGTATTCCATCTTATATTGTAAACTTTATAGGATAACATTCTAATAACCTTGCATTTATTAGCACAATACTAGAGGAGATCCAAAATTCATGATTATTAAAAGAACAAAAAATTAATCTATTCCTATATCTTGTAATGGTTGAGTTCCTACATGCTTGTCAAATGTTCCATTCCAAATTTTTTAGTTATCAGTTTGAATTGTAATTGCTTGATCAAAAAGTCCTTCTTCTAAGTTGTGGCTTTTGTCTTCTAACTTCTACTTCCCATCTTGTGGTTAGATTATTTGTGATTTTTACTCTGTCTAGACTAATTTTGATATTTTCCCTTATCCTTACAATTTTATTAAGAAAAACTATGTTGATCTTCATGTTTTTTTTAATAACCTTTGGTTCCTCTCTCTTTATAGGGCATACACGCATTTGCAAAAAGCTATCTTAAAGATGTTATAGTCATCTATTATTAAGGAATTCCTTATGGAATCCCATCCAACTATATTCTTCCATCTTTCCTCATTGCATTAGTGGTTACAAGTGACTTGAACTCACTTCCACATTTCCTTAGAAAAAGAGTGACGGAAAAATAAGAAGTCTCTTATTTCCCTTTCATTGTTGTAAAGAGCATATATATGATTAAGACTTTATATGCTTTTGAGCCTATCAAGTGTACTTAATTTGATTTTTATGGCTAATCACATAATAAAACCAAATTTAATGGAATTTCTTTTAATTCATGCTAGTTTGAATTAGTGTATTTTTGTGCAGGGAGGCTTTAATACTTGGTAGCAACTCTTATTAGTGAATTTTATTATGGCATGACTTACATAAGTTATCTTATCTTCTATATTCTTGATATGTGCTTAATTTTTGATACATTTAATCCATTACACTTAGTGATTAATGCCTTAAAATGCTTAAGATACTCATTTTCGTTCATATTTGATTTTAGATACATTTTGGAAGTGAAGGAGCTAAAGTCACCCGGAAGCATACTTATTGAACCATCTTTTCAATGTTCATACTCTATTGTCTTCATGAAGCAAGAAGAAGAAAAAGATTAAAAGAAAAAGAGACAAGATAGAGTAAAAAAAATGAAGGTATTTCTAACGTTCTGATTTTAAGTGCACATAGTTGTACCATAAATTACACTACCCAAAGAATTCAGCTAGCTGTCCATTTATCACATGATTTTAACCTACTTTTTATTATAAAAAGAATGGTATAACAGCTGGAATTTTTGGAGAAAAATGATCAATCCCCTCCCCCCCAAAAAATTTATCTCACAACTGTAACAACTAAATTGTTCTAGCCATGAGATCACGGCTATAACAATTTAAATGTTACAACCATGACATACATTAGAAGACAAAAAAGAGACACATGTCTATTTCAAGATAAAAACCTAGCTTTTGTAAGATGTGAGGGATATAAAAGGTGTCAGCTAGAGATTAAAATAAGAAGAGTGGGTGTTGGAAATAGACAACAACGAAGGGAGTAAAAGAGAGGAGACAACAATCGAAGGTGTAAAGGCTACAGTGCATTGTGAGAGCTGATTCTTAATTAATCCTTTTCAGTTTTTGAGAATAAGCAGGTGGGAGAAAGCTAGACAGGATTGGGATAACTGAGAGAGTGTTTTGGTAGAAAAAAACAACAACCCTCATTCTCTTCACTTATGGATGGTTGTCAATAATAATATGGGCATTATTGGAGATTAATGGAGAAGGCTGGACATATGCAATAAGCATGTGATTTTTTTTCATTTCTCTTCAGTTTTCTATGGAAACAAAGGTGTTCTTAGTTGATGTTTGGAGATACATAGAGAAGATAAAGGGTAAGATGTCCCGATGTCAGTTTGGAGGTGTAATCCACGTCGAGGAGCACATTTAAGCATATATCATTGTGTATCATTTTCTTTCCCTTTTTTCGGACTGTTTACGTTATCTTGAGATTAATGATTAGGTATTGTGTAAAAATGCTTTTGATGTTCTATTGAATCGTTTTTCATGAAAACTCATTGCTAGAACTTGAATACGATACATAATAGTCGTGTTAAAGGTTATATGTGGCAACTAACGATGTTAAATTGTTAGGGATAACGTAGCATAAGTTAAATGATCCGAGCTTGTGTGATTATTTCTCATATTGGTCCATTTTTCTCAATTGTGATGTGGCTATCCAGATAAACTTAGATAACTTGTTTTAGGTTTCCCGATAGTTAAGGTTAATTAACGAGCTCTTCTTAATTAACTATGACCTAAGGAAAAACTGGGATTAATAGAGCTTGTTGTTAATTTATGATCAATAGTCTAAAGAGAGGTGTGAAGAAGATAATTCAATGACATATGTGAAAGTGTGCTTAGATGGAGATTAAACTGAAGAACCAGATTTCAGCACATTAATCAATTTTATGACTTTGTTATTGATTAGTTGCTTTTACATATTCAATTTTACGTTGTTTTCTAATTTTTATCGAACCAAACCCCCTATTTTATATATATGTTGAATTTAGGAAAGTAATTGGATTTAATCTTTGTAGGATCAACTTAGACTCACCACTATTATAGTTGTAGGTCTAGTTTATTTTGTCTAGTATTATGGCGTGCTACCAATTTTGGCACAGTTACTGGGGATTAATATCCTTTGCTTTTCTGAATTTTTTGTTTTGTTTTGTTATTTTTATTTTTATTTTTATTTTTCTTATTTGGTTAGTTACAGTGTATGAAACGATCTTCTCACTCTAGTGAATTGAAATTTGATCTAGAACTTGAAAGAACGTTAGGCAGAGTGGGAAGACTAGTCACATAAAGCTCCAAGGATCCATTATCATCTAATAGGAAACTTGACTCATCACTAAGAATTCAAATAGTTTTACATGTGCTTTCTAATTCCTCTAGAGATTCCATTTCTGAAATTGATTATAACATTGTAGGTTAAAGCAATGATCACACTCTTAAGCAATTAGTTGCTCCTGATTTTGATCATCAACCTTTATGCATTGTTTTCTTGCTTTGATGTTGCTTTTGAGAATAAATCGGGTCTAATTCATCTTTTGCCTACTTTTCTTGGTATGCTAGGTGAAGATCCTTGCAAGCATCTTAAGGACTTCCACAAAGTTTGTTATAGCATAAAGTCAGTCGAGATACAAGAAGAGCATATCAAGTTGAGAGCATTCCCATTCTCATTAGGGGAAACTGCCAAGGATTGGCTTCACTACTTGCCCTTGGGATCGATCATTACTTGGAATAAGATGCAAAGACTTTTTCTAGAGAAAAACTTCCCTAGTTCTCAAGCTACGAATATTCGGAAGGAGATATGTGCAATCTGACAACATCATAGGGAGACATTATATGAGTACTGGGAGTGCTTCAAGACGTTATATGCTAGCTGCTCGTACCATCAAATCAGTGAGCAACTCTTAATCCAATACTTCTATGAAGGGCTTCTTCCACAACAAAGAAGTATGATAGATGCAGCAAGCAAAGGTGCATTGGTAGATAAGACACCTATTGAAGCTAGAAATTTGATTTCTAATATAGCTACTAACTCTCAAAAATTCAACATTCGAGAGGAACCTTGACCATTGAAAGTTAGTGAAGCTGGTAATGCTATATTAGAGCAACAAATAGCTAGGTTAACATCCATAACGAGGCAAATGGTTACAAATGGTGCTCAACAAGTCAAGGTATGTGGAATTTGCACAATGGTAGGACATCCCACTAATATGTGTCTAACCTTATAAGAGACTTCAACATAACAAGTGAATGCTTTTGGAAGCTTTGCGGGCAAACCACAAAGGATAGCTACCCTTATGCACAAAACTCAGGATGGAAGAATCCTCCATACAACACCTATGGGCAACAAGGACAACAACAAGGCTCCTACCAATATCCATATCAAAGATAAGCACAACCATCAAGTTCTAGACCTTCACTAGAAGAAATGATGAAATGTCGTACAATTCCAACAATAAACAAGAGCTACCATCCAGAATATGGAGAATTAACTGAGTCATATAACTGTTACGATGAGACGATTGGAGAATTAAAATTTAGGTAAACTTCCTTCTTAAACAATTGTAAACCTGAAAGAAATTGCAAATGCTATCACCCTGAAAAGCGTTAAAGAAATAGAAGCACCACATAAGACTCCTGTTGTTAATGATGATGATGAATCTGAAAGGGAACTTGAAGTGTCTCCAAAAGAAGATGACAAATGAACTAAGGTAAATTCTCAATCTCCTATAATTAAAAATTTTACTAAAACTTTGCCTCCTTTTCCTAGCAAGTTTCTAAAATCAAAGAAAGAGGAGCAAGATAAGGAGATTTTGGAAATGTTCAAAATGGTAAAGGTGAACATACCTCTAATTGATGCCAGAAAGCAAGTTCCACGATTTGCCAAATTCCTCAAGGAATTATACACGAAAAAAAGGAAACTAAGAGGAGACAAGAAAGTGAGTGTGGGGGAAAATATTTTTGCAGTCATTTAATAGCTTCCCCCAAAGTGTAAAGATCCAGCTACATTTACAATTCCTTGCAAAATTGATGATACTAGATTTGAAAGGGCAATGATAGATCTAGGAGCTTCAATTAATGGCATGCCCTATTCCATTTACACTTTATTGAATTTGGGATCTTTTAAAGAAACGTGTGTCATAATTCAATTAGCTTATAGATCTAAAGTTTATCCAAAAGGGGTTGTAGAGAATGCCTTAGTACAGGTTAACGAATTGGTTTCCCAGCTAACTTTTATGTGTTGAACATGGAGGGAGAACCTTCATCTAATTCTACGTCAACCCTACTGGGGCGACCATTTTTGAAGACATCAAAGATAAAGATTGACGTGGATGCAAGAACATTGACTATGGAGTTTGACGATGAAATTGTTCGAAATATTTTTGAGGCTATGAGGTACCCTAGTGACGTTAATTCTATTTTATCAATTGATTTCATTGATTGTTTATCTCAAGAAGTTTTTGATGTGGATGGTAAAGATTAGTTAGAAGTCATTCTTTGCATGAGTTTATAGGAAAACATTTTGCAAAATTCTAACTTATTCATTACAAATTAAATGGAAGAAATTATGCTAGCATTGTAATTATTGCAACTAATACTAAGAAGGTATGTAATTCCAAATATTAAACTAGTAATATTTAATACAAAATCTTTACCTTCAATTGTGTAGGCACCTACAATTGAACTAAAAAAATTACCGGAGCACTTGAAATACGCATTTTTGGGAGAAGGAGAAACACTTTCGTTAATCATTGTAAGGAACTTAACCAAACTTCAAGAGAAAAAGCTCATTCGAGTGCTTAAAGAGCACATCATAGCTATAAGGTGGACCATAGTTGACATTAAGGGTATTAGCTCTTAAACATGTGTGCATCAAATTCTGTTGGAAGAAGGATCCAAACCTTCAAGAGAATCACAAAGAAGATTGAATCCTTCTATGATGGAAGTGGTAAAAATGAAGATCCTGAAGTTGCTAGATGTTAGTATAATTTATCCAATTTCATATAGTAAATGTGAGTCCAATTCAAGTAGTATCGAAGAAGACCAGGATTATAGTGGTGAAAATGAGAATAATGAGTTTTCCCCTACAAGAATTCAGAATGGGTGGCGAGTATGCATTGATTGTAGGAAGTTAAATGCTACTACACGCAAGGATCACTTTCCACTCCCATTCATCGATCAAATGCTTAAATGACTTGCAGACAATCTCGCTACTATTTTCTTAATGGGTATTCAAGATATATCCAAATTGTGATAGCTCTAGAGGATCAGGAGAAAAAAACCTTCACATACCCATTTGGAACATTTGCCTACAGAAGGATGTCGTTTAGAATCTGCAATGCCCCAACCACTTTTCAAAGATGCATGGTAAGTATTTTGCTTTAAGTATGTTGAGCATAGTATTGAGGTCTTATGGATGATTTTACTATCTATAAGGTTTCATTTGATGCATGCTTGGATAATTTAAATTGTGTACTTGAATGATGCATCGAAACAAATATTGTTCTAAATTATGAAAAATGTCATTTTATGGTTGAACAAGGAATAGTTTTAGGACATGTAATCTCATCTAGAGGTATTAAGGTCGATAATCCCACAAATGTGCAGGAGGTTCATTATTTTCTTAGAAATGCAGGTTTTATCACAGGTTTATTAACGAATTTAGTAAGATCCCAATAAAACTCTATCAATTGTTACAAAAGGATGTGCCCTTCAAGTTTTATAAGGGATGCAAACAAACATTTGATAAGTTAAAAGAGCTTTTGACTTCGACACCAATCATTCAACCACCTATCTAGAGTCAACCATTTGAGATTATGTGTGATGCAATCAATTTTACTGTGGGTTCCATTCTTGGTCAAAAATGTGGCATTATGACTCATTCCATTTACTATGCTTCATGTAGTATTAAGGTATCTTTTATAGAAGAAGGAAGCAAAACCAAGGCTTATTAGATGGATTCTCCTATTCCAGGAGTTCGATTTGGAGGTCAAAGATAAGAAAGGTGTGAATACTTGAGTCGAGTTATAAAGGAAGAAGATTCAGTACCATTGTGAGAGTTGTTTCTAGATGAGCCATTACTAACACTTTAAGGTAAGGTTCCAAGGTATGCTGATATTGAGAACTATCTAGTAAACCATAAGATACCTAATGATTTAAGTAAAGCTAAATGGAATAGAATAAAGAGTGAATCGAAATATTGCATTTAGGATGATCCTCAATTGTGGAAGTGTTATTCTAACCAAGTGATTAGGAAATGTGTACCTGAACATAAATATGAATCAATTTTGAAATCTTGCCACATTGTGGTGGCCATTTTGGGCCTAATTAAGCTACTAGGAAAATACTTGAATTTGGTTTCAAGATCCTTATATATTCTGCAAAGCATATAAACAATGTTAGAAACAAGGTAATTTATCCCATCAAGATCAAATCCCTTTATCTCCAATCCTTACATGTGAAAATTTTGATGTATGGGGCATTGATTTTATGGGACCATTTCCTTCTTATTTTGTTTTTTGTTTTACATTTTGTTGGCTATGGATTAAGTTCCTAAATGGATGGAAGATAAAGCCACCAAGACTGACGATTGTAAAGTTATTGCAGAATTTGTCAAGTCTAACATTTTGCTAGGTTTGGAACACCGCGAGCATTGATTAGTGATAGGGTACTCATTTTTGCAACAAATTGGTGGGAAATCTTTTAAAGAAATACCATGTCACTCATAAAATGTCTACAGCCTATCATCATCTATAGACGAACGGGCAAGTCAAGGTGTCAAATAAAGAAATCAATATCATCTTTGAGAAAATGGTGAGCCCAAATCGTAAAGATTGGAGTCAACGACTTGATTACGTTCTTTGAGCATATAAGACCGCATATAAGACATCGGTTGGCATGTCACCATACCGACTAATTTACAAAAAGTCATGTCATCTTCCAATGGAAATAGAGCACAAAGCCTTTTGGACCATTAAGCAATGCAATATGAAGATGGATGCGACAGGTGAACAACAAAAACTGCAACTGCAAGAATTGGAAGAGCTGAGGCTTGACTCTTACAAGAATGCAGAAATTTACAAGGAAAAGATGAAGCAATTTCATTATAAGATGATTGTTAGGTAGAATTTTGTGGTTGGACAAAAAGTTCTTCTCTACCATTTACGACTTAAGCTTTTTCAAGTAAATTGTGTTCCCATTGGATGGACTTTTTATTATTACTAATGTGTTTTCATATGGTGTAGTTGAAATTGACAGCTTACAGACGAACAAGAAATTCAAAGTCAATGGTCATCAACTGAAACCCTTCTATAAAGGAATCTAATTGGAGGATGTGGAAGTGATGGGATTAGAAAACTCTCATTATGAAGACTGATCAAAGTGGAGTCAAGCCAACGACGATAAACAAAGGCACTGCTTTTGAGGCAACCCAAGGGAAGTTTATTTCTATCTCTTTACATTTTTCAATTGTTATTTTCCTTAAATGCTCCATTTCTTGCGTTTGATGTTACATTGGGGAAAATGTAAGCTTTAAGTGTGGGGGTGGGGATCTTAGTTTGATATTAACTTTTATGCATTTTTTTAGCTTAATTGTTGCTTATATGACTTCTTAAGAGGTTTTTAAAATCAAACAAATAAAATAAAAAATTCTCATTTTGTATTTCTTTTAAGACCATGTAGTCATAATTAGAGAGTGAATTGACTAGAAAAAACCATAGCAAACTTTATCATGTACTTTTTCTCTTGTGATTGTTTAATTTACATTATCTTTAGAATAGTAATGACTAGTGGTAGACAAAAGTCAATGAGGCTTTGAGCCTTTATAGACTGACACATCCTTATCAATCTCATTGTCATCTTATTTATAAGTGACCTTCGTGACATGTACACCCTAATTATGATTTGATTTTTTATTCAAGACCACATTTTTATCATATGCATTAACATCAAAATGATTAGGCATTCTTTTTTTGTACAAGCTACTTTAGCCAAATAGCTTACCCATTTATATGATTTTTCCTTTGTTAACCCCCTTTGAGCTTTATACCTTTCTT
>JAOQMP010082082.1:0-17990 GCA_027563575.1 Erythroxylum pedicellare
CATTTATACAATTGTGCATCAATAAATTCTTATAAGCATTTATTTATGCACAATTGTATAAATGGAATATGTACAATGCATGCTCAATGACAATCCCGAATACTTTAATAAACTTCATATCTTATGCTCATTCTCATTTCATAACATAACATAATCACTCATCAGTTCTTTGAACCACAACCTCAATCCTTTGGTACTTTGATATCAATAACTCATCCACAAAATTTTCCATATATGCCTGTATGTGACTAGTGAAGAGGAAAAGCAAAGTATTTATATACATATTTCACTATCAACTTTCTACTTAAAACACAATATTTCCTCTTCATTTCTATTTCATTTCAGCTCATCATATTACAAACAAACCAAAATCTACCGTGTTTCACAATCATCAAAATAGAAAATCAAACTTACATATTCTTTAAGTTTTTTGTTTTTTCAACTCCAAAACTAGTTTAACACTATCTCATAACATTTTGGTCATCAAATCCACAGAAAATTAACAAATATGGCATACCCTAATTTTCTCACTCACTTTCCAGCAAATATGAATATTACTATTTCCTAACCATTTTATAGTGAACTCACAATGCATGACTCAGCTCATACAAAAATACATAATCATAACAAGCTTACTTGTTTAAAGTTCCAACATCTGTAGCAATCACATGAACCCTAAACCCTCGTACAACCACATACAATAACTTGAAAGTAGACAGGAGGTTTGGTTTTTCTTAAGGTAGAAGAAAGAAATAAAAAAGAAGAAGCAGTAGTGAAAAGGGAAAACCAAGATTTTATTATGGTGTAGATTTGATGAGAAACTCTGTGTTTAAGAAAAAGTTGGGAAAGAAGCTTCAAGAAGGATAAAAACAAGGACAATAGCTTGTCTTTCAAAGGTAATGAAAATCTTAACTTTAGCTAGGACACCTATCCATTTCTTATCCACTTATCCACTTCCTTTCATTAAGACTTACTTAATTATAATTTATACTTAAGTTTAAAACTCAATAATACCACTGCAATGACAAGTTATAACCTATTAAATCATTTTCAGATTTTTCCATAAACATAACAATTTGAGTAAACTTTGCATGTTCTTTCTGACCCTGAAACTAAAGTGATTTTGTAAAACTTTATTCTAGAAACATGTTCCCCTATGTATTATGTCTCCATCGACACCAAAATCATTCAATTTGGTTCAGTGATTTGAAAGATATACTTTAAACGTTTTCAGACTGCTCTTGTCCAAAATAGTAGACTATATACAAATTCCAGCCGGAAATTGAACATCATAGAGACAAAATCACAATTCTACCTTTGCATATGATTTGTAGTACTATTTCGTTATTTTACGCTAAATCAAAAATAATCTCATTTTGATTCCTACATGTCCAAATGTAATCAAAATAATGAAGTGTGTTCAGTAAGATAATCCTATTTCACTATTCCAATAGATTCCCCACTTCCATTTGATCAACTTTTTTCAATTCGATTCAAAATGCTACGCATTTTATGTTGAGAGATAGAAAGATGTGTTAGAAATCTATTGGCCTAAGAATCACTCTAATTGGAGATCGGACGACAAGGTTATGGCTGAAAGAATTAAATAAGGTTCTGTCCTCAATCACATTGAACCTTTTTCTTTTGGGGAAACTAAAATAACTTTCGCTATAGATATTAGATCAAGGTCATTCTTGTCTGGTTCAAAAGAGGACTCATAGTTCTATTACTTTCATCAAGAAGTTGAAGAAAATTCTATCACCTAGAGTGTCAAATTTGGAATAGACTATACAAAATGAATAGTACACAGAATCTGTTTTACAATTGGCATAACTTTCTCTAGAGATATTGGATTGAGGAGTTCTTTAGATACTCTTAAAGAGGACTTCAATATATACAACTTTCATGAAGAAATCAAAATATGATTTTGTCATCTAAGGGATCAGAATTGTACCAGACAATACAAGATGAATAGTGACCAGAAGAAGGTTATGAACAATACACAGAAGATATCTTGCAATTAGCATAGTTTTCTTTAGAGATAACGGATTAAGTAGTTCTTTAGATGGTTCCAAAGGGGACTTCAAGATATACATCCTTCATGAAGACCTTGAAGAAAAATTCTATCGTCTATAGGGTTAGAAGTGGGACCAGACAATACAAGATGAACAGTGACCAGAAGAAGGTTATGAACAGTACATAAAAGATATCTTGCAATTAGCATAGGTTTCTTTAGAGATAAAGGATTAAGTAGTTATTTAGGTGGTTCCAAAGGGTACTTCATGATATAAAACCTTCATGAAGAACTTGAAGACAAATTCTATCGTCTGTATGGTCAAAAGTGGGACCAGACAATATAAGATGAATAGTGACTAGAAGAAGGTTATGAACAGTACATATAAGACATCATGCAATTACCATAGTTTTCTCTAGAGATAATGGATTAAGTTGTTCTTTAGATGGTTCCAAAGGGGGATTTAAGATCTATAACCTTCATGAAGACCTTGAAGACAAATTATATCGTCTGTAGGGTCAAAAGTGGGACCAGACGAAAGGATCAACTAAATAGTGCACCAGACGATATGATGTCACCAGACGAAGCATCCTCATAAGATGAGGCATCCTCACAAGACGAAGCGTCCTCACAAGACGAAGCGTCCTCATAAAACGATACGTCCTTACAAGATGAAACGTCCTTACAAGATGATACGTCATCACTAAATGATACGTCTTCACCAGACGATACGTCCTCACCAGACGATATGACATCATCAAACTATCAAACTATACTCCTGAGTATCTCCCCTTATAAGGATGATAACTTTCAACTCCACTATCCAAAAATTCCATGTTATCCAACGTTCTTTCCTTCACTAAATCCAACACATAAATGTTTATTTCTAGTCTTTCTACTCTATTTCATTCAACTTATTCACTATAAACACAATTCTTAATCTAACATCTAAAATTATTTAACGTCGAATCTACAAATTTCCAACTAATCCCATAACAATTTAGTTATACCCGTAATGTCAATGAGTGCATGTACAATTTTTTCATGTGTGCAAAAATTCAAATCCATATGCTTGTATGTTGACATTTTGTTGAGCATGAAATGCAAATTTTTTTCTAACACTCACATTGCTAGTTTCTCCATTATTGAATCTGGGTTCTAACCCTTAATATGGGGATAGCATGTTACAGAATCAATACGAAACTATTTACATAAAATGGGGAGAAACTATAGATGAATTCTTTAGACGTTTCAACAATGTCATCACAGCCTTAAAGAACTTGGGAAAGGTATATCCTAATGATGAGCTTGTAATAAAGATTCTAAGGTCACTGCCAAAGGAATAGGGACCTAAGGTTACAACTCTAGAAACTGCAAAGGATCTCGACACTATTTCACTCAACTAGTTAAGAGGAAACTTGATGATCCATGAAGCTGATCTTAGGCAAGATGAAAGATATTCATAGAGAAGAGGAATGGCACCAAAAGCAACTGATGAATCAAATCCATAAAATAGAGATGAAAGTGACACTGAGTTATAAATAAATGGAGATGAAGAATTCAATTTCATGGTTAGAAAATATGCCCACTTCTACAAAAAGAAGCTAATGAAGAAAAGAGAAGGAAATAAGAAAACAATAAAACTAGAAATAACAGGTTCTTATCAAAAGGCAGCAACAGCATTGGCAATATATAAAACAGTCAAATCATATACTATCACTACAAGAAGACTAGACACACAAGACAAGAATGTCCTTTTCTTCAAAAAGGATATAATAGAGAACATAAAACCTAGAAATTAAGCAATGACAGCAGCCTGGTCAGATGAGAATTTTGAAAACTTTGAAGAAGAAGAGCCTGAAGAAGTCAGCAACGGTTGCTTTATGGTTGAATCAGGAGACGATAAGGTATATTATTTTGACTTTAATATTGAAATTGATGAATTAATAGTACAGTAATTTAAAAAGGTTGAGAAGTCCAAAGATAATGATTCTTCCTAAACGAATAAGATTAAATCATTAAAGTCTGAAAATAAAAATTTATTGTTTAAAATTATTTCTCTTAAAAATGATAATAAGAAAAAAAAGTCTTTGAAAAGGAATTTTTGGAAAAAAAAAAGGTAAAACAATTAGAAGAAAAAGTTACTACTCTAGAAATTGAAAAGAGAAATTTGCTGTCATTTCTCTATAAAAAGATCTTGCCAATTCTGTTGATGGAAGAAATAATCTTGATGTATTACTTGGGAATGGTAAAGGTGTTTTTGATAAGGCCAAAATAGGATATAATGAAAACAACAATATTAGGCTATATAAGAATTTCAATGTCAAATCCAGCAATAACTATAACCAAAATAGCAGGAACCTAATAAATGATAAAAATCATAGTAACTCTCATCCATCTGTTTTGTGCGATTGTTGTGGTAGACATAGTCATATTAGTCATTCCTGTAACTTTCAAAAAATGAAGAAACTATCTCAAATGTATGTTTCGAGATTGAAAGGTCAAACTACTAACATGAAAGGACCTAGAAAAATTTGGGTACCTAAAATAAGATAATACATTCTATAGATATATTTCAGATAGAGACGAGAGAAATTTAATGGATAGTTGATAGCAGTTGTTCGAGACACATGACAGGTGAAATATCATATTTCAACTATATTGAAAGAAAGATGGAGGTAATGTTGTCTTTGCTAACTAAAACAAGGCAAAAGTCACTAGAATTGGTAAAATTGGTGACTCTAATTTTGCTTCTATTCATAATGTTCTTTATATTGATGGCTTCAAACATAACTTTTTATGTGTAAGTCAATTATATGATAAGGTTTATAAATTAACTTTCTATGCATCCCATTGTGAAATTATTTATAATCATATTGACAAAATTATATTTGCTGGTCCTAGAAATCAAAATATATATTGTGCTTAATTGGAAGACATGTCTTCACAAAATGTTAAATGTTTTGTTTCACTAAGAAATGATTCATTTATCTAGCATAGAAGATTTGGACATGCTACTATAATCATTATGTCAAAATTATATAACAATGAGTTCGTAAGAGGACTACTGAACTTGAAGCTTGAAAGTAATCAAGTTTGTGAAGCTTGTTTAAAAGGAAAACAAATCAAAAGTAGCTTTTCTCCTAAAATACTAACGAACCACTTGAACTTGTACATATGGATTTGGTCCTATTAGGACTCAAAGCTTTTGTGGTAAAAACTATGGTTTTGTTATAGTAGATGATTGTTTTAGATTTATATGGGTTTATTTTCTATCAAATAAGGATGATACTTATGAAGTTTTTAAGAAGTTTTACAAAAAAAAATCATATTGAAAAAGGTTAATGCATTACATCTATTTAGAGCGATCATAAAGGAGAATTCGATAATAGAAAATTTGAAGATTTCTATAATGAAAATGAGATAACTCATAATTTTTCATGCCCAAATAATCCTCAGCAAAATGAATTTATTAAGAGAAAGAACAGGACTCTCATTGATATGGCCAGGACAATGTTATGTGAAAGTGGTCTACCTCATGGTTACTAGGTAGAAGCTGTAAGGCCCTAAAATATACTTTAGATGAAATGTTACATATTTATAAAAGTACATGTATGATATGATTTAAAATTGTGCAACAATTTGAAATTGAAAGGCATATGACTTGAATTTTGGTATTAATGGACAATAGTTAGTGAATTGGAATTAATTGAAGCCATTAGAGAATTAAGGTATTTAAATGTACATTCGGACTAGGAAAAATGGTCATGAGACAAGTTAAGTTGGTACATGAAAATTAGAATAATTAAGGCTATAAGTTAGTGACATTTGGCATAGCTAATGCATTGACATTTGGCATCACTCAGTGTGCGACAAATGACAGTATAATAAGAGGACAACTGGCTCGATTGGAGTGTTACAAATGGCAGCTTGAATGGAGGGAAAATGAGCTTCATGCTATGATGTTAAGCTTCATATGGTGATAATTGCACCTAGCACTGATAAGTGTTGAATCACCTAAACCATTTGGTGATTTTATAGCACTCACTCCACTTTTGCATTTTCTTTATCGAAACCACTCTCTCTTCCTCTGAACTTTTGAAATTTCTCTGAAGTTTGAATCATTAACATTTGAAAGCTTTGCTTGTAATTTTATATGTTATTATCTCGATGGTGCTGAAAGTTGCACTTTAATCTTAGATAAGAGCTGATTGCTAGGAAGTGTTGGTATAGTAGGATCTTTATTTCTTTCCACCATACTATCAGATCTTATAGAATGGTGTTAATTCTAGTCCACCCTTGTGATTTGGAGTTGTTCTTTGAAGTTTAAAGAGGTAAGGGAATACTAAACTTGGTATCATGATATAACATGTATTGTTTGATGTTTGAAGTGGATTAAATGTGTACTAAATTAATGAAGAATTGTGGTTAAAAACTTGATACATACTGGATACTCATTAGAAGGAGTGGTTCCATTGAACAGGAATTGGTATTTTAGCCATATCTTGACCTATAGGCATTAAAATGGTATTATTTTAAATTCAGACTAAATTAATAACATATGTATACAACTTTCATGAAGGAATAGAATTGTATTTCTGTCACTAAAGGTTTCGAAATTTGTCTTGAAGTTTAGTTCTGGTTGTTGTCTACGGTTGAGAACAGTCTATAGTATTTTAGGTATAACTCTCAAAACAATGAACCAAGTTACATTAACTTTATTTCATTTGAAACTTAATACATAGAGGTAACAAAATTTAGAAGAACATATAGTCTAAAAAGTCGGTTTCTAGGTCAGAATGGCCATACAAAATTGATCTAAAAACTTATCATGTGAAAATAGTTGTTTGAAAGTTTCGGGTCACTTATCCCACAATTGTGGGAAATGGTTAGGAAGGTAAAATAGGGGTTTTGTGCAATTGATGAACTATATAAGGTTTAGTTAATTTATTTAATACAATAGGACTTAAATGGACTTGTTTAAGGTGTGTTTAAACTTAAACTAGTATTCAATGTAATTGAGTAATAGTTAGTTTAATTATGCATTATTAATTGAGATGATAATGTAAAGGACATATGGTTTAATAATAATGAATACAATGTTGAATTGCTTGGTGTGATCATAAATGAATGAGTTCTAAAGGCTTATGTATTATGAATTGGATATGGATGTTTGTGAATTGGAAATTTCTGTGATAATATTGTGATAATTTCAGATCATCAGTTGTTCGAGGAGTTTAATAGTTGGGGTTGTATTGAAAGTGCTTTTGTAATTGTGTGCATATACATAATGTGTGATGAACACTTTTATTGGTGCGTAATTACACATATTTGTATTTATAAGGTATGTAATGTTTGATCAAATGTCAATGAATAAGTTCAATTGGAACAAAATAGAATAAAGACATATGATGTACTTCATCTGTTGTATAAAATTCTGAAATTTGAAATGGTTTGTTTTAAAACTACTGAGTCTTAGTCATGGGTAAATAGGCATGCCTATAAGGGTTAGTAACTACTTCTGTAATTAGACACTAAGGTGTCTTCTATAATTAAACACTTCGGTATCCTCTGATTCTAGACACTTTATGTCTTCTATTTCAGAGACTTAAGTCTCTTCTGTTTTAGATACCAATCATAGTATCTTCTGTTCCGGTCCAATCACACACTTTTATAAAAAGGATTAGCAAGCTAACCTGTTTTGTATTTTATTATTTGCTCAGCTCTGATATAATCAAGCTCAATTATGAAATAACTAAGCTTTGTTCTGATATAAACAAATTCTATTTTGATACAAACAAGTTCTATTCTGATACTTTAAAATTATGTTTTTGAAATTATGTTATCATATTTTGATACTTATGAGTTTTACACTGAAGCAGATATATTCTACTCTGATATGATTTATTCTGATCTGAGATGCATATTGCTCAAAATGTGATCTCATTTGTATATGTGAATATCAAATGACTGTTAGAGATAGTAGCCATTATATATCTTTTTTAGTTATTCCCCACTAAGCTATATGCTTAACACGATGGATTCACCCTATGTAGGTTTATATAGAAGGCTATAAATATTGGGACAAAGACAACCGCAGTGGCTAATGAAGAATGTGTTTTGATGTGAATAATGCTTCAGTTTATTATGGTTACTGACTTGTACTCAGTATGATGAGACAGTTTATATTTTGCATATATAGTTTGTAATATTTATAAACAGGAAGAAATTTGGATTTCAAGGCATGTAACATGTTTTATGATATGTCAATACATTATGTATAGTATGTTTAAAACATAATGAAATGTAATTTAGGGTGCTTGAGTTTCTGAGAATGCTTGAAGTTGTTGTTATGATATGTTTTAGGTGCTATCATGTGTGGCATCTATATATCCTCCCAGGGGGTATGTGGGTGTTACAGAAGCTATATCTACTGCTTATTACATACTTAACAGATGCCTTTTAAGACCTATTCTCAAAAAGACCCCTACGAGTTGTGGAAAGAAGGAAAATTGGATGTTGCTTACTTTCGAGCATTTGGTTGCAAGTGTTTCTTATTAAATAATAGAAAGGACAACCTTGGAAATTTTGATGCAAGACCAAATGAAGCTATTTTTTTGGGTTACAGTATTGCCAATAAATGATTCAGAGTTTATAATAAAAGAATAAAGAGGATAGAAGAATCAATACATGTGGTATTTAATGAACCACTACCCTCGACAACAGCAACTGATTTAAATGATGAAGAGCATCCTTCAGTTCCTAAAAATATATCGTAAACTTAAGCTACACCTATAGTATCTTCGAAATTACAAGATCAAAAAGGTCCTTCTGAAGCAAGGACAGAGTAGGCTCCTTCATCTCAGTAGGAGCCTATGCAACGAAGAACACCAAGAGAATGGAGACGTCAAGATACACATCAATACATTCTGGAAGACCTTATTGAAATTCTAAGAACCAGATCTTCCTTGAAAAACAATTAGGTTATGCTAATCTCACAAATAGAACCAAAGACTATTGAAGAGGATCTTATTGATGAAAATTAGGTTTCAACTATGAAAGATGAACCAAAACAGATTGATAAAAACAAAATCTAGAATCTTATACCTCGTCCATAAAACAAGTCAATCATTAGAACTCGTTGGGTATTTTGAAACAAACTTGATCAAATGGTACGATGGTAAGAAACAAAACTAGACTTTGTAGCACAAGGTTATAATCAACATGAATGTATCGATTTTGATGAAACTTATATGCCTATTGCTAGATTAGAATCGATTAGAATTTTACTTGCTTTTGTAAGCTATAAAAAATTTAAATTATTCCAAATGGATGCCAAAAGTGCCTTCTTAAATGGATATACTAACGAAGAAGTGTTTGTTTAGCAGCCTCCAAGTTTTGAAGATGAAAACCATCCTAATTATGTGATGAAGTTGACTAAAGCTCTGTATGGTCTAAAGCAGACTCCTCAAGCATAGTATAAAAGGTTAAGTAACTTTTTGCTTAAGAATAACTTTGAAAGAGAAAAGGTAGATAAAACCTTATTTTTTAAGAAAAAGGAAAATAATTTACTTATAGTGTAAATATATGTTGATGACATAATATTTGGTGTTACTAATTAATCCTTCTATGAAGAATTCTCAGCATTAATACAGGGGGAGTTTGAAATGAGCATGATAGGAGAACTATCTTTCTTTTCGGGTTACAAATTAGGTAAAAAGAAAAAGGAATCTTCATTAGTCAAGACAAATACATAAAGGAACTCATCAAGAAATATCATTTTGAGAATGCCAAACCGATGGGTACTCCTATATATTCTGGAACTAAACTTGATAAAGATAAAGAAAGCAAGGCAAAGGATGAAACAAAGTATAGAGGAAAGATTGGATCACTACTTTATCTTACAAGCTCAAGACCAAATATTATGTTTAGTATATTTCTTTGTGCACGATTTCAATCAAATCTAAAAGAAAGCCACCTTTAAGCAGTCAAAAGGATCTTTCGCTATCTTTTTGGAACTTTGGATTTTGGATTATGGAATCTAAACATTGATTCTTTTAACATATTGGCTTTTGTGATACAGATTGTATAGGTGATAAAGTTGATAGGAAAAGCGCAATTGGACACTACTAATTTCTTAAAGGATTTCTAGTCTCTTGGCTATGCAAGAAACAAAATTGCACAATGCTTTCAACAACTAAAACGGAATATATAACAACTACCAGTTGTTGCGCTTAAATCTTATGGTTGAAACTTCAACTCCATGATTTTTCTCTAAACTTTGATCATATTCTTATACTATGTGACAATACAAGTTCAATAAATCTTTCTAAAAATCCTATGCATCATTCTAGGACTAAGCATATAGAAATCAAACTTCATTTTCTTATAAATCATATTTTAGAAGGAATCATTGATCTTTTGCATGTTAAAATTGAAAATCAAGTCGTTGATATCTTTACTAAGCCACTTTCTAAAGATAGATTATGTTTGTTAAGAAAAGAGCTTGGTATGTGAAGATTTTCTGATATTAACTCTGAATGAAGATTTTATGCTACTTCTCTTTGAAGATATTAGTAGGCTCTTTTTAATCTTTTAATGCTTATTTTTACTCTTATATATTTGTGTTTTTTTTCTTGCTTCATGATTATTTATCTCTTTTTAATAATGACAAAGGGGGAGAGTTAATGATATATCTGTTTTTGATGATACATCTATGATATATTTTGCTTAAAATATTATTGAACTGAATCTGTGAAGTTTATGCATATCATTCTAGTTATCTTACAAACAACAGGCTCCTTTCTTAAAAGTTGTAAGAAAGGCTCCTTCTAATCATGACAGTGAGTAAGAACATATAAAGTTTACAGGTATCTTTAGAAATCCTTTTTTTAATTTTGAAAATATATGTTATTGCTTATCATCATCAAAAAAGGGAGATTGTTAGCTCAAGGTTTATTATTAATGATTTGGATGATAACTCTATAATATTTCAAAATTTAAATTGGATGTAATTCCTTGTATAGGTAAGGATATAATTCTTAAAAAGAAATAATATCATAAGATAATTGATATGTGCTTAATTGATTATAAATTTATTCTATAACACTTTGTGATTATTGCTATCAAAATGCTTCATATACTCACTTTGACTTATATGTGATTTTAGGCACAATTTGGAAGCAAAGAATTTAAAGTGAGTCAAAAGCATGATATTTGGGCCATTTTTTAGGATTAATATTCATTTGTCTTTATGGAGTAAGAGGAAGAAAATTAGAGCAAGAAGAAAACAAATTCAATCTAAAAGAAGACAACAAAGAAGCTGCCAAATAAAACAACACAAGATGATCAAAACGATAATGCATAAGGCAGTTGGAAAAGAAGCAAAAATGGTAGCATTCCATTAAGAAAACGCTGCAGCAGGTGGATAGCTAAAGGAGCAACATGACGCAACAGCGTTAGGAGCAAGAAACAAGCAAAATGCAATGCACACTAGGGACGTCAAGACAAAACACAGCACATAGATGCTAGGAAGCAAGCAACAAGACACTGTCGTTATGTAAGAGCTAAACATGCACAATGGCAAAAGAATGAAAATGCAGACAACAACGAAGAGTATTCGGATAGAATAGTAATATAAGAACAATATCAAGGTTTGAAAAAGTGAAAGAGAGGGCCATGCACAACCGTACATAGGTGTGTCATACCAAGTCACGGGTGTGACCATTGATAACTCACCGAACCCTATTTTTTGGTATAAAATCTTTGTTTATGTGACGGCCAAAAAAGAGGAAAGAATAGAAGATATTTTCGGCTAGGTTGAACCAAAGAAGCTCTCGAGAGATAGAAGATAAGAGGGTGATGAAGTTTTTTCATATAGAGAGACCCATGGAGTGGTAGCATCCCAACGTTAGTTCGGAGGTGATTTCGAGACAACCAAGTTAAGTGTATTTCTCCTTGTATTTGTTGTTTCTTTCACTCTTATGGATTGATTGTGTTATCCTATAATATCCCGTTACCTGTGGGGAGGCTAGAATAGTAAATAAGAGTGATCAATAAGAGCTTAGAAATACATTTCCATGCTCATGCATAATATGGCATACACATATACACGTGAATAGTGAAATTTTTGCACATGAAAATAATTGTACATGCATTCATGAATAATTCTGCGTATAATTGGATTGAGTTATAATTTTTGGGAACTTTAGAATTTTGAATTTGTTATATTGGAAATATTATTGATTAGTGGAATTGTTGTATTTGTGAATTTTGGTGAATTTAGGAATAATTTTTAGAAATTATAGATTATTATGGAAAATAGGAAAAGGAATCAAAAGGATATTGGAGATAATTGGATTGTAAAGATGATAATTAAAGGAATTAGTTAAAAAGGAAGTTGGTTAGAGCTTAGACATTAGGAAAGTGACAAGTGTTAAGTTTCTTTTTATAATTTGTTAAAGAAGTAAGTTGTTGTGCTCTGAGAGTTAAAAGACTACGTGATTTGAAAGATATACTTCAAACAATTTTCCTAAGTTTCCTTCTTTGTAGTCACCTTCTTTAACTTTTCTCCCAATACAAAGACTTTTTCATCAAATACCTCTTGAGAGATTACTTTGCTTTTCCTTATCCCACACCACTTCCCTACAGCTAATTGTTCTTCTGCCCTAAGAAAAACCAGAAGTTGGTTAATGTTTACAGTGAATACATGTTTTTGCATGGAGTTTAAGGCTTTGGGATAGTTGAAGCTCATGAAGTTTTTAACAAGTAAGTATTGAGTAAATCCTTTAAAGTTGTGGATTTATGAAATAAATTTGATGAATTACTATCATCTGCATGAACATGGCATTCACATGTATATATATTCATGAACACAATGTTAATGGGATGAAAAATATAAATATAGTGTTATTTAGTATTTGATGGATTGTTAGTGATCAGGTGATGCAGAAATGGTTTTTTGAGTTAGATAGAGAAATAAGATGGTGTATGAGGTTAGTATAGAAGATTATTTATGAAAAGGGTGATATGCTCTATTTCTTCACTGTGCATGTATACATATATATATATATATATATATATATATATTGTATGTGTGTGTATACGTGAGTAGATGAAAATTTTTTATATGATCAAGAAAATGCCTTTTTTTGAGTTGAATAGTATTTTTAAAATGATGATCTGAGACGGGTATGAGTGTATAAATGAAAGTTAAGAGGAAAATTGAGAATACAGAAAAATGTTGAAAATGTAGAAAAGGTGACAAAGCATAAATAGGATGAACCATGAATTTTTGGCTTTTGATGGTTCTTGACTAAATCTGCATATTTAAGGGTAGTATGAATTTATGGTGAATGAGTTGAATGAAATCGAGTGAAAGACTAGAAATAAAAATTTGAAGTGTTGGAGTTTAGAAAATGGAAGTTTAGAAATTTACTGGAAATGAATAGTTGAGAGTTTAATCTTCAATCTGAACTTCCATGAATTTAATGTATTGATTTAGTCAGATTTTGACAAAGTTTTCTTCTATAAAGTTGTAGTTTAGCTTTCTATCTTTCCAACGGTATGTAGTATGGAATTTTTGGATATTGGAGTCAAAAGTTATGGTCCTTATAAGTGGAGATACTGAAGACTATATGACGCTTCGTCTAGTGAGGATGGATTATGAAGATGCTTTGTCTAGTGAGGATGCTTCATCTGGTGAGGATGGATCATCTTGTGAAGACACTTCGTCTGGTGAGGGCGGATCTTCTGGTGAGGACGCTTCGTCTAGTGTGGACATATCGTCTGGTGAGGATGTATCATCTAGTGAGGACGTTTCGTCTGGTGATGACGTGTCATCTGGTGAGGACGTATCATCTAGTGAGGATGCTTCGTCTGGTGAGGATGGATCATCTTGTGAAGACATATTGTCTGGTGAGGATGCCTCATCTGGTGAGGATGCTTCATCTGGTGAGGATGCATCGTCTGGTGACGTCGTATCGTCTAGTGATGACATCATATCATCTGGTCCACTCTTCATATGACCCTATCGTCTAATCCAAATTTGACCCTCTAAACGATAGATTTTGTCTTCAAGGTCTTCATAAAAGTTGTAGATATTGAAGTCTTCTTTCAAACAATCTAAATAATGACTTTGATCCGATATCTATAACGAAAGTTATGCTAGTTTCCCCAAAATAGGTTCAATATGATTGAAGACAAAACCTTCTTTGATTCTTTCATCCATAACTTTGTTAGTTGACCTCCAAATGGAGTGATTCTTAGACAAATAGATTCCTAACACATGTTTTTCTATCTCTACAAAAAATTGGTAGCATTATGAATTAAATTGAAAAAGTTTGATCAAATGAAAGTGTTGAATTTGTTGGAATAGTGAAATAGGATTATCTTACTAAACACACTTCAGTATTTTGAATATATTTGGAGCTATAGGATTCCAAATGAGATGATTTTTAATTTGTAGTAAACTATAGAAACACGGATACAAATCATATAAAGAAATTGAATTGTGATTCAATCTCTAAAATGTTCAAATTCTGGATGGAACTTGTGCATAGTATATTGTCTTTAGATATCAATAACCCAAAAATGTTTAAGGCATATCTTCCAAATTACTGAACCAAATTGAGTTATTTTAGTGTCAATGGAAAAATAAGACATTGAGGAACTCTTTTCTAGAAGAGAGTATGACAAATTGCATCAATTTCACCTTCTGATTGAACATGAAAAGTAGACCCAAAAGTGTGTCTAAGAAAAATCTGAAAGTGAGCCAATGAGAAATGAATTGTGATTTTAATGTTTTTAGTGAGGCATAAACCTAAGTATAAATTATACCTAAGTGAGTTTTGATATGAGAATGATTTTGTGATGAAATTGATGGATAAATACCTGAGATTGTCATTGAGCATCCATTTTATATAATCCATATACACAAGTGTGCATAAACAAATGCTTACAATTGTGCAATTATTAATGTGTGTACATATCTATTGCATAAATGGGATGTGCAGGTTAAGTGTCCGCATTCAGGCGTTTCCAGAATTTGGAAGCAAATGCTAATCTGGAGCGTACTGTGAGTAGACCTAGATGGTCTCATTTCATTATTTATTTTGTTTGAATTTTTGTATTAACTGACTACTGAATGAGTATATGAATGTGATTGATTGTGTTGGATTTCAGACAGAAGGTCCGATGATGTGATAAATTGATTGGGATATTGAAGTGTTACTTGTATGTGAATGAGATGAACTAAGTGTTCATAATTTGACAATAAATGTGTTTTGAGTGAGCATTTGCATGTAAGTGAAAATGTGATTCTCAACTTTAATGTTGAATGCCGGACTAAGGTCCGATGATATGGGAATGTGATTGAATGGAAAGATGAAAATGTGATTGATGCATTCCATGTCATGAATGCATAAAACATAATGGCAGTTGTGACCAGAGTAGCCACCGAGAAGAGCTTAAAGTTCAACGAGTGAAAATGAGTCTCGAGCTCAAAAGTGATTAAGAGCCTAAGGTTAACTATAAAAAAAAGCCTTGTATCCCCCAAGCAGATAAAGGATAGTTAGTAATGAGCTCAGTATCCAATAGATATGGGACAGTTTAGGCACTCGGTTATAAAAAAGTAACAAATAAAAAGTGGGTCTCATGTGCACTACAGATGCATAATATGAATGGTTAAAGTGTATTTTATGTGAAATCTGAAATGTTGTGAATGTTAATTATGTGTTACATGACTAGGTGAGCCATCGATGATGGTCACTCATTAATTTCGCAAAACTCACCCAAAATTTGCAAATACTTTTCAGGATTAGAAGAATACCCCATTAGGCAAATGGAAGTATACCTACAACATATAAGTGAGGGATAGACGTCAGGATCGATTCGCGTCTACATTGTATTTCTTTATTTTTGTACTAAATTGTAGATTATGCAACTTTTGTATCGAATAATGTATTCCGAAAAGTTTTGCACATTGTGTATTTAAACTATATTGTAACGGAAACACATTATGTCTAAAGTGTTTTGTATTTGTTAATGGGCCCCAATTGGCTATTGAAATTCTATTAATTGTATTGTGTTGATTGAAAATGTTTATAAATGAAAGTGGGCCCGAATTGGTTATGGATTTTCGCATATTATGTTTGTGGTTTCAAAAAAAAATTATACCGATTTTTGAATGATTGAATGCTCTAGTATGCCACCCTCACGGGGCACAGACTCGGACATCACCTATAATGTCAAGCATATGTCTTGCAGGAGTGGGGTGCTACATATCCTATGTCTATTGTTTGGGTCTTGCATAAGAATGATTGAATGCTCTATTTGATTGTTTCTATGTAAGAACCCATTGCTAGAATTGGATACAATACGCAATTGTTGTTTTTACAATTCATTTATAGCAACTAATGGTTCGTAATTATTATGGATAACATAACTTAGGTTAAATAATCCAAGCTTGTTTATTATTACTTAGATTGGTATATTTTTCTCAATCATAAGGTGGTTATCCAATTAAATCTAAAGAGTGTCTCCTAGGTTATCCGATAGCTAGGGTTAATTAATGAACTCTTCTTAATTAATTAGGACCTAAGGAAAAATCGAGATTAATAGAGCTTATGTTAATATATGACCAATAGTTTAAGGAGAGATAAAAGAACAAAAAATCAAAGAAATGTTTCTAATTAGGGTGTAGGATGATATTGAACCAAAGAATTAGGTCTCTAATGAATTTGCCACTTTCATCATTTTTGCATGTTTTCTTTAATTTGCTTTTATTAGCTTTTTTTTATTTTCTTATTTCAAATCATACAATTTTTTTTTTTTGTAGAAAGTAACACCAAACCATACAAACTCCCAAAACCTAAACACTGATTAATTTCATTTCAACAAATTGACACACACTTTCTGTAGAATCGACTTAGACTTACCACTGCTACAATAGTAGTCTAGTTTATTTTGTGTAGTGTTACGACGCATTACCAATAAATGCTTCCTTTCTTACAGGAACTTTCTTAATGAACTTACCTTAACAGAAATGATTTCTTTATATCCGGAAGGATCTTGCTAATTACATAATTTGAAGAATTAGCTCTGATATTCTTGTCAAAACTTTTCTCTTAATGTCTAAATAGTGAAAGATTCCAACAAAGATGATATCGAAGATTCATTAGATAAAAAGTCAACTCAGAATTAACATGAAGCAACGATTAGTTAAAAAAAGGTGTATTTAAGAAAGAGTCACTGCATTTTGCAAAACATACACAGTAGGACATAAATTTATGAAATGCTTCAACAGCGTCAATATTCTTGAAAATCATATCTATATAAAATTCCTTATACCTTAGAAAGTAAAATCACTCTATTGAGAGACTATTAAACCCTTTATACATTATATTTGTTAAGAACTTGTAGAGGCTTGTTAAACACTATAAGTGTGGAATGATGAAGAACTTTCAAAAATAGGTACTTATGAGCTTCGAGAGGCTAGTGAAAATTTCACTACTTAGAGTTTTATAGTAAAATACTCAAGTTGAATAATTGGAGACTAGACGTAGGCTTCATTATAAATCGAGTCAGTATAAATCGACTATGTCACTCTCTCTCTCTCTTAACTTTTAAATTTTTACATTATAGTGTGTATGTTTAATTTATAAGAGGCTCCTTCGCATTTAAAATAGGCTCCTTCTGTTTTAATATTGCATGAGGTTTCTTTTGTAACAGCTCATTACCTGTGGGAAGGTTAGAATAGAAAATGTGAGTGATCAATAAGAATTAGAAATGCATTTCCATGTTCATGCGTAATATGTCCTACACATGCATATGAATAGTGAGATTTTTGCACACGAAAAAAATGTGTATATGCATTCATGAATAATTCCGGGTATAATTATATTGAGTTGTGATTTCTTGGAGTTTTGAGAATTTTGAATTTATTTTTATTGGAAATTCTATTGGTTAGTAAGAATAT
>JAOQMP010082091.1:0-17990 GCA_027563575.1 Erythroxylum pedicellare
TTCTTCATTAATGGTGCTAGACTGGTAGTGGATTTACTACCTCTAGACCTAAAAGGCTTAGATGTTATACTTGGGATGGATGCCATGGAGAAGTATCATGCGAAGTTAAAATGTAGCCTCAAGGAGGTGGAGTTTGATTTGGAAAATGGTGAGAAGGTGATTTTTAGAGGAGACCGAAGAACACCACCACTTAGGATTGTTTCAGCTTTGCTAGCTGACAGGATGATAAAAAAGGGTTGTGAAACCTTCCTGGCACACATCACGGACACTGATGTTAATGTAGGGAAGTTAGAGGATTTTCTAATTGTTAGGGAATTTCCAAACGTATTTCTAAAAGACTTACATAGTTTGCCACCGGTGAGGGAATTGAGTTTGCCATCGACTTGATTCCCAGTACAACACCTATTTTCATACCACCTTATAGAATGACTCCAACCGAGTTGAAGGATCTTAAGGAACAGTTGGAAGAACTATTAGAGAAGGGGTATATAAGGCCAAGTTCATTATCATGGGGAGTGTCACTTCTGTTTGTTAAAAAGAAGGATGCAATACGGTGGATGTGTATTGATTACCGAAAACTCAACAAGGTGACTATTAAGAACAAGTACCTTATGTCACGAATAGATGATCTGTTTGACCAGCTACAGGGAGCAAAGGTATTTTCAAAGATCAATCTCAGGTTAGGTTATCATTCGCTTCGAAAAAGGGAGTCTGATGTAAGCATGATAGCCTTCGTGACATGGTATGGGCATTACAAGTTCCTAGTTATGCCATTTGGATTGAACAATACTCTAGTTGCATTTATGGATCTCATGAATATGGTCTTCAGGGAGTATCTGGATTAGTTTGTCATCATATTTATAAATGACATTCTGGTTTATTCCAAGAGAGAAGAGGAACATGAGAAACATCTCAGGATAGTGTTGCAAACATTGAGGGAGAAGGAGTTTTATGCCAAATTCAGCAAATGAGAATTTTAGCTTCAAGAGGTGATCTTCCTTGGACATGTAATTAAAAAAAATGGGGTACATGTGATCTGAGAAAAATTGAAGTAGTGTTGAAGTGACATGTGCCAAAGACAGTGACAGAAGTGAGGAGTTTTTTGGGTCTGGCAGGTTACTATAACAGGTTTGTAGAAGGATTCTCTATGATAGCTGCTCCACTAACCAGGTTATTGAGGAAGAATTAGAAGAGTGATGAATGCCAAAAGAGCTTTAAGGAGCTTAAGCACAGATTAACAAGTTCTCCAATCCTGACTTTGCCTATGGGAGAATAGTATTATACAGTTTACAGTGATGCTTCAAGAAAGAGTTTGGGCTCTGTGTTGATCTAAAGAGACAAGGTGATAGTTTATGCCCCACAGCAACTAAAGTCTTATGAGTTGAATTATGGAACTCATGATATAGAGTTAGCAGCAGTGATCTTTGACTTAAAAATTTAGAGACATTATCTTTATGGAGTTTAGACGAGGATTTTTACAAATCATAAAGGTCTCAAGTACTTATTGAGCTAGAAAGAGTTAAATTTAAGATAGAGAAGGTGGTTGGAGTTGCTAAAGTATTATGACTTGTTGATTGAATACCATTCAGACAAGGCAAATATGGTGGCAGATACCATAAGTAGTAAATCCTCCATAGCCAATGTTTAGACAGTTTATCTACCGTTGTTGACAGAGATGCCTAAGCTGAAAATAAGCTTGAAACAGGAGGAGCCCAATCACATTATTGCTAATTTCAGAGTGAGACCGATACTCAAGGAGAAGGTTAAGGAGTTGTAAGAACAAGATGTAGAATTGAGCAATCTCCAAGAAGAAATTCAGAATGGTAAGAAATTTGAAGTGGAAGTCAGGGATGATGGATTTATGATTGTAGGAAATAAACTTTACATTATGAACGTCAAGAAGGTAAAGGATGAGAGACTTGACGAGGCACAAAATGCATCTTATGCCATGCACCCAAGTAGCACCAGGATGTACATAGATTTGAGAGAGCATTTATGGTAGAAAGGCATGAAAAGGGATGTAGCAGAGTATGCAAGTAAGTGTCTAGTGTGTTAACAAGTCAAGGCTGCACATCAGGCATTTTCAGGCAAGTTAAGGCCATTGTCTATTCCTGAGTGGAAGTGGCAAAGGGTGACTATGAATTTTTTGATAGGTTTGCCCAAGACTCGTAGGAAGCATGATGCTATATGGGTTATCGTTGATCATTTGATGAAGTCAGCCTATTTTCTACCAATTAAATAGACTGATTCTCTACATGTGCTAGCAAAGAAGTATATAGATGAGATAGTGACATTACATGGGATTTCAGATTCCATAGTTTCTAACAGAGATCCTCAGTTCACTTCGAGATTTTGGCAAAGTCTACAAGAAGCTCTGGGGACCAAGTTACAATTTAGCACTACTTTTCATCCTAAAATAGATGGCCAATTTGAGAGGACCATTCGGATCTTTGAAGGAATGCTCAGGGCATGTGTGATGGATTTCAATGGTACGTAAGATAAGCATTTGCCATTGGTCGAATTTGCTTATAATAATTCGTACCGTTTGAGCATTCAAATGGCTCCTTTTGAAGCACTGTATGGATGAAGATGTAGAACTTTTATATGCTAGGATGAAGAAGGAGAAAGGAAACTGAAAGGGCCAAAATTACTCCAGCTAACAGTAGATAAAGTTAATTTAGTTAAACAACGGATTGAAGTAACTCAAGATAGAATGAAGAACTATACTGATGCACACCGAAAGGAGATGGAGTATAACGTTGGTGAGAAAGTCTTTCTTAAGACATCTCCTTAGAAATGAGTAATGAGGTTTGGCAAGAAGGGCAAGTTGAGTCTAGGATATGTGGGTCTTTATGAAATTGTTAAGATGATTGAACCACTAGCCTATAGGTTGGCACTGCCACCGGAATTGTCTCAGATACATGATGTTTTTCATGTTTCCATATTGAGGAGGTATAGATTGGATCCCTCTCATATCATTCAGACCACTGAGGTTTAGTTGACAGATGATCTGACTAATGAGGAGACTTTAGTGGAAATCTTGGACACTAAGGAGAAAGTCTTCAGGAATAAGACAGTTCAGCTAATCAAAGTTCTGTGGAGATCTATTTTGGAGAAGAGGCTATATGGGAACCTTTGAAAGCAATAAAGGAGAAGTATCCACACCTCTTCGATGAGTCAGGTAAGAATTTCAAAGGCGAAATTCTTTTAAGAGGGGGAGAAATGTTGGGCCTCGAAATTTTTTTCTTTAGTTAAGCATGATTCAAATGAATTATGAGGTGTTAATTGATTTATTTTTTGGAGTTTAAATTATTATGTCTATGTTAGGATAATTTAATTCTTTGGATTATTAAATTAAAAGTGGTAAGAATGCATGAGGGTAATTTTGGCATAACATATAAGCATTTAAGATCTTAAAGCGTTAAAGAAATGGTAAAGTGGACTTTTAGCATTCATTAAGGATAGAATGGTAAGAGGACTAATGTTGTCTTGCATTTGGGAATAAAAAAAAGTGAATTGAAGGGAAAGAAGAGTGAATTACGAAAATAAAGAAGAGACGGAGAGAGGTTTCGATTCTTTAAGAAAAAAGAAGGAAGTTTGAGTTAGGATTCATCTTTTCTTAGCTTTTAAGAGTGAATTTGAGGTTGATCAAGAAGAGGAAAAGAAAAAGGAAGAGAAGAGCTTACATTTAAGTCCAAAAATTTGTAACTTGGTTAAAACTCAAGGCAAGTTTGATTTCTAATCTTTTGGATATTCGGAAGGGTTTTGATTCATGAAGCTTAGGAAATGCATGGGTGTAAGTATTATAGGGTCAATTTTAGTGAATGTGTGTTCTTTATGTTTTAAATTTGAATTCCTATTGAATGATATTTTTGCAAATGTTGAAGGAAATTAATAAAGTCAAGAGGAGCAAGAGGAGAGGCATCCTTAAGTAAATTTTAAGTAAGGAATTGAAGGTGGGTTACATTTTTATAATTGAGTTATAAGCCATTAATGTTTCTTCCAAATTAAGAAAGTTAAAGTTTTCAATTGTGTTATAAATGTGCATTTATTGCTCTTCGAATGCTTTGAGAAAATGCTATGTGTTTGGTATATGAATATTTTGTTGATGATTTATGAAAAGAATATAAAAATGATTTTTAAAAATATACCATGTTTAAGAAATCACTTTTCAAAAAATCTGCCATTCTGGGCAACAAGTTTACAATTTATGAAATACATGTTATGTTGGTTTGGTTTGGTCCATTTTATATTTCAAGTGAACTTCGACAAAATATTTCTCTAGCCTACTCGCTAGTGGCACGGAGCTCCTTTATGGATTACCTCATGTTTACGACTACGCAATAGCACTATGTGGGATTGTGTTAGTTTGTTCTGTTTACGACTACATAGGACCATTTTATGGGAATGTGTTAGTTTGTTCTGCTTATGGACCTCCCAAACTATTTTGATATGTTTATGTGTTGATAAGTTTCTTGAATGCATGATTTAGGTTGCTCATAAATTGTTTGATAAATTGAGAATTGGGAAATATGTGTTTCATGATTCAATGTGAGTTTTACAATAGAAATGAATATTTCAATGATTTTTGCTTGTTAGCGATTATAAAACTATTATCCACGAGTTTTAAGCTCACCCCCTTCCTTCCCATCTTCAGGTGACGAGTAAGAGATTGAGCAACCGAGAGGCATGGAATCACTCGAAATTTACATCTTTTGGTATTTTGAAGTACTTTATGTAAAACCCAAGGCTTTAGTAGCATTTCAAGTTTTTTTTTTTTGTTAATGTATATCTTGGTTATTTTGTATTTTCGTTTGTGAAACCAAAGATGTCTTATGGCTTGAAATGCCTTTAGAGCTTTTTAAAACTCTTATCTACTGATGTTAATGAAAAATGATTGTCTTGCTCATAATTTCTCAAAGTTTGATGTTGCATTTTTTCAGGTTTTTCATAACGGTAAAAAGTGTGTCCTGACTTTTGGGGAAAAACTGTATTGATCTAGGTCAAATCAGACAAAGTTATCTTCTTAGAAGTTATAGATTATCCTTTTATCTTTCCAATTATATAAAGGATGAAATTTTTGGATATTGTAACTAAGAGATATGATCATTATAAGTTAGTAATGCTGCATGGGATGTACATACGTGACAGCTACATTAATTTGAAATTTTGAAACTTTTGGAGGCAAAATTTCTTTTCAAGGTCTTCATGAAAGTTATAGGTCCAGAAGTCTTCTTCGAAATAGTCTAAGAATGACCTTAATGCAACATCTCTAGTGAAAGTTATGTTCTTTTAAAAATAACAGATTTGAGAAAGAAAAAAGGGAAGTCGTGATCGCGACTCGGCCGAAATTTCAAAAAGTCGCGATCGCGATGATGGGTTCCTCATGCAAGTTGCGATTGCAACCCGCAGGTGTTCCCACACCTAAACACATTTGACTTTTTTAGCCATAATTTTGTCATCTAACCTCAAAATGATCTGATTTTTAAACCAATAGATTCATAATACATTTCTCTATCCCTCCATAAAAATTTATAGCTTTTGGTATTGATTTGAAAAAGATTGACTGAATCAATGTAAGGGTATCGATTTGAAGAGTATGAATTAAATATTTTACTGAACATACTTTGGTGTTTTGATGATATCTTGATCTGTGGAGCTCTAAATGTGATGATTCTTGATTAAAAATGAACTAGAGACATTAAGC
Source organism: Erythroxylum pedicellare (assembly GCA_027563575.1). Lineage (NCBI taxonomy): Eukaryota > Viridiplantae > Streptophyta > Magnoliopsida > Malpighiales > Erythroxylaceae > Erythroxylum > Erythroxylum pedicellare. The sequence continues at coordinate 5,708 of JAOQMP010082091.1, forward strand.
TACTATTGTTCTATAAACGTCATTTTGAAATTCTAATCCAATGATTACAAAAATCTGTTCTAAAGTTGAAGGAATGAATTTGATTTTAGTGACTGACTAGTGTGAGCATGCCACCCTTGTGGGATGCATGTTCAGATGTTACTTAAGACGTCGGGCCGCGTCTCACAAGGGCGGGGTATCTAACAGTTATTGTATCAGAGCGATTACGTTTAGGAGTAGCCTTGGTATGAAATGGGTAGTGTATGACATGAAATGAGCATGCATTGTCTTAAATGAATAACTTGCATTGTTTTGAATTGTTTTATATGATTTGAAAATTATTTTGCATGAACTGAATAAGAAATGGAATGGGTACTGCCTCGAAAGAGAACTCGAGGAGCTATGACTCGATCTCTCTCTCTTCAAGAGAGTGCGGATGAATCCTATGTCAAACAAGATGCGAGGACACACTCTGCTTTTAATTCTGAGGCACCTAGTGTGCAATATGAAGTGCCACTGCCTCCTCCTCCTATGCCTTAAGTAAACACTTTGGATCCACAATTCTTTCAAGCCTTTTCTCAGGCTTTAACATATGTCGTAGGCCAACGGTCACAAGTCCCAATGCAAGCTCCAGTGGAGAAGACTGGACAGTAAAATAAGCTCCATAAGTACGGGGCTGTGGATTTTAATAGGACTACAAATCCTAAAGAGGCTAAAGAATGGCTGAAGATGATAGAGAGAGTCTTGGTGCAGATGAAGTGCTCTGATGAGGAGAAACTGGATTATGCAGTTATCTTGCTACAAGGGTAGGCACTCCATTGGTAGGAATCAGTGCCCCACAGTCATGTTTTACCTCTAGTACTGTCATGGAGAGACTTTGTGGAAGCTTTAAGGAAGAAATACCTTTTGAGGGTTTTTGTCCAAAAGAAGGCCAGGGAGTTTTTGAATCTCACACAGAGGGACATGAGTGTGAGTGAGTATGAGTTGAAGTTTACCCAACTTTCACGATATGCGGCCAACATTGTTACGAATAAGGAGGACAAGTACCGCAAGTTTGAAAGAGGACTTCATTTAGGGATCAAGGAGAAGGTATTGATCCATAACTTTTGTGACTACTAGCAATTGGTAGATACTGCACTACAAGGCTGGGAAACTGGAGAATATAAAATATGAAGTGAATAAGAAATGGAAGAACTGGGAGTAGCCTTCCCATAAGGGGATGAGTGCTCTAATGCCTGAGAGGGGTATAAAGAGCTTCCATACACAGAGTGAGGTGGGGAGTAGTACCTCTGCTAAGAACAAGCAAATAAAGGTAGTTTTAGTGCAAGCCTTAACTGTGGGAGGCAATAATAGGGTGGAAAGGAGCAGGTACACGAACCCTTAATGTGAGCATTTTGGGATGTTTCATAAAGGAGAGTTCTTCAAGTCACTTAGAGCATGTTTTCGATGCGGGGAGAAGGGACATATGATTAGGGACTACCCCCAAGTAACGAGGCAAGAGGGGCCATAGTTGCAAACCCCAAGGAGAGTAGAAACAGTGGGAACCAGGCCAGTCACTAAGGTGGGGAATTCTGCAGTGACGAGGAAGGCTATTCCTTCAGAAGGACCAAAGGGTCAGGCACAGGTCAGGGTGTTTTCCATGACAAGAGAGGAAGCTGCAGTTGCACCTGAAGTTATCATAGGTATGGCTCAGTTATTTAATTCTGAAGTATATGCCTTGATTGATTCTAACTCCACTCATTCATTTGTTTATGCAAACATGACTTTATGTGATTTGAATTTGGTGCAATTGGAAAATCCATTGATTATTAGTACTCCTCTAGGAAGGAATGTGATAATAAGTCAAGTATATAGAGGATGTAAGTTCTTCATTGATGGTGCTAGGCTGGTAGTGTACTTACTACCTCTAGGATGGATGCAATGGAGAAGTATCATGCGAAGTTAGATTATAGCCTCAAGGAGGTGAAATTTGATTTGGGAAATGGTGAGAAGGTGATTTTTCAAAGAGGCCAATGAACACCACCACCCAGGATTGTTTCAGCTTTACTAGCTAACAGGATGATGAAAAAGGGGTGTGAAGCCTTTTTGGAACACATCGTGGACACTGATGTGAATGAAACGAAGTTAAAGGATTTTTTGATTGTAAAGGAATTTTCAGGTGTGATGCTAAAAGACTTACTTGGTTTGCCACCGGTGACGGAAATCGAGTTTGCCATCGACTTGATTCCTAGTACAACACCTGTTTCCATACCACCGTATAGAATGGCTCTAGCTAAGCTGAAGGAGCTTAAGGTAAAATTGGAAGAACTATTAGAGAAGGGTTACATAAAGCCAAGTTCGTTACCATGGGGAGCATCGATTTTGTTTGTTAAAAAGAAGGATGAAACATGGGAGATGTGTATTGATTACCGGAAACTCAACATGGTGACTATTAAGAACAAGTACCCTCAGTCACAAATAGATGATCTGTTTTACCAGCTGAAGGGAGCAAAGGTATTTTCAAAGATTGATCTCAGGTTAGGTTATCATCAGCTCAGAATCAGGGAGTCTGATGTAAGCATGATAACCTTTTGGACACGGTATGGGCATTGCAAGTTCCTAGTTATGTCATTTGGATTGACCAATGCTCCAGCTATATTTATAGATCTCATGAATAGGGTCTTCAGGGAGTATCTAGATCAGTTTGTCATCGTATTTACAGATGACATTCTATTTTATTCCAAGAGCAAAGAGGAATATGAGAAACATCTTAGGATAGTGTTGCAAACCCTAAGGGAGAAGGAGCTTTATGCCAAATTCAACAAATGTGAATTTTGGCTTCATGAGGTGATCTTCTTTGGACATGTAATTTGAAAGAATGGGGTACATATTGATCGGAGGAAAATTGAAGCAGTGGTGAAGTGGCATGTACCAAAGATAGTGACAAAAGTGAGGAGTTTTTTAGGTCTGGCAGGTTACTATAGTAGGTTTGTGGAAGGATTCTCTATGATAATTGCTCCACTGACTAGGTTATTAAGGAAGAATCAGAAGTTTATTTGAAGTGATGAATGCCAGAAGAGCTTTGAGGAGCTTAAGAATATATTAACAAGTGCACCAATCTTGACTTTGCCTATAGGAGAATAGGGATACAGTTTATAGTGATACTTCAAGAAAGGGTTTGAGCTTTGCGTTGATGCAAAGAAACAAGGTGATAGTTTATGCCTTATGGCAACTAAAGCCTTATGAGTTGAATTATCAAACTCATGACCTAAAGTTAGCAGCAGTGATCTTTGCCTTAAAAATTTGGAGATATTATTTGTGTGGAGTCCAGAAGAGGATTTTTATAGATCATAAAAGTCTTAGGTACTTATTGATCCAGAAAAAGTTAAATTTGAGACAGAGAAGGTGGTTGGAGTTGCTAAAGAATTATAACTTGTTGACTGAATACCATCTAGGCAAGGCATATGTAGTGGCTGATGCCTTAAGTAGGAAATCCTCCATAGCCCATGTTCAGACAGTTTATCTACCGTTGTTGAGAGAGATGGCTAAGCTGAAAATAAGCTTGAAACAGGAGGAGCCCGATTGCATTATTGTTAATTTTAGAGTGAGACCGATACTCAGAAAGAAGGTTAAGGAGTTACAAGCATAAATGTAAAATTGAGTAAGCTCCAAGAAGAAATTCAGAATGGTAAGAAATATGAAGTGTAAGTTAGGGATGATGGACTTATGATTGTAGGAAATAAACTCTACATTCTGAATGTTAAGGAGGTAAAGGATGAGATACTCGACGAGGCACACAATACGTCTTATTCCATGCACCCGAGTAGCACCAGGATGTGCAGAGATTTGAGAGATCATTTCTGGTGGAAAAGCATAAAGAGAGATCTAGCAGAGTATGCAAGTAAGTGTCTGATGTGTTAGTAAGTCAAGACTGCACATCAAGCACCTTCGGGCAAGTTAAGGTCATTTTCTATTCCTGAATGGAAGTGGCAAAGGGTGATTATGAATTTTTTGATGGGTTTGCCTAAGACTAGTAGGAAGCATGATGCTATATGGGTTATTATTGATCGTTTGACAAAGTCAGCCCATTTTCTAGCAACTAAATAGACTGATTCTCTGCATGTGCTAGCAAAGAAGTATATAGATGACATAACGAGATTATATAGGATTCCAAATTCCTTAGTTTTTGATAGAGATCCTCGGTTCAATTCAAGATTTTCGGAAAGCCTACAAGAAGATCTAGGGACCAAGTTACATTTTAGCACCGCTTTTCATCCTCAAACAGATGGCCAATCTGAGAGGACCATCTAGGCCATTGAAGGAATGCTCAAGGCATGTGTGATGGATTTCAAAGGTTTATGGGATGAGCATTTGCATTGGTCGAATTTGCTTACAATAATTCGTACCATTCAAGCATTTAGATGGCTCCTTATGAAGCATTGTAGGGAAGAAGATGTAAAACTCCTATATGCTGGGATGAAGAAGGAGAAAGGAAACTTATAGGGCTAGAATTACTCCAGCTAACAGTAGATAAGGCCAATTTAGTTAAACAACAACTTAAAGTAGCTCAAGATAGAATGAAGAGCTATACTGTTGCACATCGAAAGGAGATAGAGTATGAAGTTAGTGAGAAAGTCTTTCTTAAGACATCTCCTTGGAAAGGAGTAATAAGGTTTGGCAAGAAGGGTAAGTTAAGCCCGAGATATGTGAGTTCTTATGAAATTGTTGAGAGGATTGGACCACTAGCTTATAGGTTGGCACTGCCACCGGAATTGTCTCAGTTACATGATGTTTTTCATGTTTCCATGTTGAGGATGTATAGATCAGATCCTTCTCATATCATTCAGACCATTGAAGTTCAGTTGAGAGATGATCTTACTTATAAGGAGACTTTAGTGCAAATCTTGGACACTAAGGAGAAGGTCCTTAGGAACAAGACAGTTCAGTTAGTCAAAGTTCCATGGAGAAACCATTCTATAGAAGAGGCCATGATGGAACCTTTAGAAGCAATGAAGGAGAAATATACACACCTCATCGATGACTCAGGTAAGAATTTCGAGGACAAAATTCTTTTAAGAAAGGGAGAAATATTGGCCTCCGAAGTTTTTTTTCTTTAGTTAAGCATGATTCAAATGAATTCTAAGATGTTGATTTATTTATATTTGGTGTTTAAATTATTATGTCTATGTTAGAAGGTTTTAATTCTTTGGATTATTAAATTAAAAGTGGTAAGAATGCATGAGGGCAATTTTGGCATAACACTTAAGCATTTAAGATCTTAAAGCATTAAAGGAAGGGTAAAGTGGAATTTTAACATTCATTAAGGGTATAATGGGAAGAGAAAAATGTTGTCTTGCATTTGGGAAGAAAAAAACGTGAATTGAAGGGAAAGAAGAGTGAATTACGAAAACAAAGAAGAGAGGAAAAGAGGTTTCGAATCTTTAAGATAAAAGAAGGAAGTTTGAGTTAGGTTTCATCTTTTCTTAGCTTTTAAAAGTGAATTTGAGGTTGATCAAGAAGAGAACAAGAAAGAGGAAGAGAAGACCTTTCATTTAAGCCAAGAATCTTGATATTTGGTGAAGGCTTAAGGTAAGTTCGATTTCTAATCTTTTGGATTTTCAGAAAGGTTTTGATTCATAAAGCTTAGGAAATGCATGGGTTTAAGTATTATATAGGGTCAATTTTAGTGAATGTGTATTCTTTAGGTTTTTAATTTGAATCCCTATTGAATGAGATTTTTACAAATGTTAAAGGAAATCAAGAAAGGCAAGAGGAGAGGCGTCCTTAAGTAAATTTTAAGCAAGGAATTCAAGGTGGGTTACATTCTTATAATTTAGTAATAAGCCATTAACGTTTCTTTCAAGAAATGGAAATAAATGATTTTCAACTACTTTATTCATATGCATTTATTGTTTTTTTTAATGCTTTGAGAAAGTACTACATGTGTGTATATGAATTGTGTTATTGATTTATGAAATGAAAGATGGAAATGATTTTGGAAAGAATATGAAAATGATTTTGAAAAGATATTATGTTTATGAAATCAAGTTTCAAAAAAGTGTCATGTTTAGGCAACATGTTTACAAGTTGTAAAATGCATGATTATGTGGGTTTGGTTTGGTCCATTCTGTATGTCAAGTGCACTTTGACTAAAGGCTTCTCTTACCTGCTCGCTAGTGGCATGGAACTCCTTTATGGACTCCCTTATATTTACGACTACACAAAACCACTATGTGGGATTGTGTTAGTTCATTCTGTTCACGACTATACAGGACCATCACATGAGATTGTGTTAGTTCGTTCTGTTTATGGACCTCCCAAAACATTTTGATGTGCTTATGTTTTGATAAGTTTGTTGAATGCATGATTTAGGTTTCTTATAAATTGTTTGATAAATTGAGAATTAGGAAATATGTGTTTTTATGATTCAATGTGAGTTTTACAATGGAAATGAATATTTCAATGATTTTTGCTTGTTACCGATTATAAAACTATTACCCATGAGCTTTAAGCTCACCCCCCTTCCGTCCCATCTTCAGGTGGCGAGCAAGAGATTGAGTAACCGAGAGGCGTGGCATTACTCGAAATTTGCATCTTTTTGTATTTTGAAGTAATTTATGTAAAACCCAAGGCTTTAGCAGCATTTCAAGTTTCTTATTCACTCATGTATATCTTCGTTATTTTGTATTTTGGTTTGTGAAACCAAGGATGTATTGTGGCTTGAAATGCCTTTAAAGTTTTGTAAAACTCTTATCTATTTATGTTAATGAAAAATGATTGTTTCTTGCTCATGATTTCTCATAGTTTGTATGTTGCGTTTTTTTAAGTTTTTCATAAGGGTAAAAAATGTGTTCTGATTTCTGGGAAAAAATGTATTGCCCTAGGCTGAATTATAAAAGTTTTCTTGCTGTAATTTTCAGATTGTCGTTTTAGCTTTCTAATGATATAAAGTATGAAAATTTTAGATATCGAAGATGAGAGATATGATCATTAGAAGTTTGTGATGCTGCATAGGATAAACATATGGGATAGCTACATTGATTAGAAATTTTGAACCTTTTAAAGGCAAAATATCCTTTCAGATTCTTGAAGAAAGTTGTAGGTATAGAAGTTCTCTTTGAAACTGTCTTTGAGTTACCTTAATCCGATATCTCTAGTGAAAGTTATACCCTTTTTACCAAATCAGGTCGGAGGAAGAAGAAAAAAAGGGACCCGCAGGTTTTTCCCAAACCTGAACATATTTGACTCTTTTGGCCATAACTTTGTCATTTGACCTCCAAATGACTTGATTTTTGAAGCAATAGCTTCCTAACATATTCCTATATCTCTCATAAAAATTGGTAGCCTTTGGTATTGATTTTAGAAAGAAAGTGAGGGTATTGGTTGGAAGAGCATGAATTAGTTATGAACATACTTTGGTTTTTTAATCATATCTTGAGCTATAGAGCTCTGAATTAGATGATTTTTATTTCAAATAAACTAGAGACATAGAGATACAAATTATTTGAAGGAATAAAATTTTAATTCAATCCCTAAGACTTTCAATTTTGGGATAGAATTTGAGTATAATGTATTATTTTAGTATAATAATAGGCTGAAAATGTTTAGGGTATAACTTTCAGATTTCTAAACCAAATTGAACAATTTTGGTGTCATTGGAAAGATCAGACAATGGGGAACATTTTTTTAGAAGACGTCAAATTGTAATTCTGGTTTGAAGTTTTCCAAAATCTATTCTAAAATAGGAGAAATGAGTTTGATTTTGGTGACTGATTGGTGTGGGCCTCCCCCCTCCCCCTTGGGAGGTGGGTCCGAATGTCACTTAAGATGTCGGCAGCACATCTCACGAGGGTGAGGGTCCAACACTTATGATATCATAGCCATTAGGTTTAGGAGTATCCTTGGCATGAAATGGGTAGTGTAAGACATGAAATGAACATGTATTGTCTTAAATGAATAATCTGCATTGTTTTGAATTATTTCATATGATTTGAAATTGTTTTATATGATTTGAATTGTTTCACATGATTTTAAATTGTTTTATATGATTTGAATTGTTTTACATGATTTGAAAATTGTTTTGCATGAACTAAAAATTTTCATTGGTTTTAAATTGAAGGAGTGATTATGCCGCCTCAAAAAAGAACTCGAAGAGCTATAACTCGATCTCGCTCTCGCCAAGGGAGTACGGATGAATCTCATGTCCCGCAAGATGCAGAGACACACTCTGCTCCTGATTCTGAGGCACCTACTATGCAATATAAAGTGCCATCGCCTCCTCCTCCTATGCCTCAAGTAAACCCCCTAGATCTACGGTTCTTTCAAGCCTTTGCTCAAGCTTTTACATATGCCATGGGCTAAGAGTCACAAGTCCTAATGCAAGCTCTAGTGGAGAAGACTGGACAGTATGATAAGCTCTGTAAGCATGGGGCTATGGATTTCAATGAGACTACAAATCCTGAAGAGGACAGAGAGAGTCCTAGTACAGATGAAGTGCTCTAATGAGGAGAAACTAGATTATGCAGTTATGCTGTAAAGGGACACACTTCATTGAAGGGAATCAGTGTCCCACAGTCAGGTTATGCCTCCGGTACTATCATGGAGAGATTTTGTGGAAGTATTTAGGAAGAAGTACCTCTTGAGGGTTTATGTACAAGAGAAAGCCAGGGAGTTTCTGATTCTCACACAGAGAGATATAAGTGTGAGTGAGTATGAGATGAAGTTCACCCAGCTCTCACGATATATGGCCAACATTGTCACGAATGAACACCATAACCCAGGATTGTTTCAGTTTTGCTAACTGACAGGATGATGAAAAAGGGGTGTGAAGCTTTCTTGGCACACATCGTAGACACTAATGTGAATGAAGGGAAGTTAGAAGATTTTCTAATTATGATGAACTTTTTAGACGTATTTTAGAAGACTTACCTAGTTTGCCACCGGTGAGGGAAGTCGAGTTTGTCATCGACTTGTTAAAAAGAAGGATGGAGCATAGCGAATGTGTATTGATTACCGGAAACTCAACAAGGTGACTATTAAAAACAAGTACCCTCTTTCATGAATAGATGATCTATTTGACCAGCTGCAAGGAGAAAGGTATTTTTAAAGATTGATCTTATGTTAGGTTATCATCAACTTAGAATTAGGGAGTCTGATGTAAATAAGGTAGCCTTCAGGACACAATATGGCATTACAAGTTCTTAGTTATGCCATTTGGATTGACCAATGCTCCAGCTACATTTATGGATCTCATGAATAGGGTCTTCAAGGAATATTTGGATCAGTTTGTCATCATATTTATAGATGACATCTTGATTTATTCTAAGAGCGAAGAGGAACATGAAAAACATCTCAGGATAGTGTTGCAAACACTGAGGGAGAAGGAGTTTTATGCCAAATTTAGCAAATGTGAATTTTGACTTCATAAGGTAGTATTCCTTGGACATGTAATTTTGAAGGATAGGCTACATATTGATATGAGAATAATTGAAGCAGTGGTGAATTGGCATATACTAAAGACAGTGGTAAAAGTGAGGAGTTTTCTGGGTCTGGCAGGATATTGTAGGAGATTTGTTGAAGGGTTTTCTATGCTAGCTACTCCGATGATCAAGTTGTTAAGCAAAAATAAGAAATTTATCTGGAGTGATGAATGTCAGAAAAGCTTTGAGGAGTTTAAGCACAGATAGACAAGTGCTCCAATTTTGACGTTGCCTATGGGAGATGGAGATTATACAGTTTACAGTGATGCTTTAAGAAAGGTGTTTGTCAGGGAGACAGGGTGATAGCTTATGCTTCATGATAGTTAAAGCCTTATGAGGTGAATTACCTAACTCATGATTTGAAATTGGCAGCAGTAATCTTTGCCTTGAAGATTTAGAGACATTATTTGTATGGAGTTTAGACGAAGATTTTTATGAATCAAAAAAATCTTAAGTACTTATTAAGCCAGAAAGAGTTGAATTTGAGATAGAGAAGGTGGTTAGAGTTGCTTAAGTATTATGACCTGTTAATTGAATACCATCTAGGAAAGGAAAATGTGGTGGATGATGCCTTGAGTAAGAAATCCTCCATAGCTCATGTTCAGACAATTTATCTGTAGTTGTTGGAAGAGATGGCTAAGCTCATAATTAGCTTGAAATATGAGGAGCTCAATTGTATCATTGCTAATTTCAGAGCAAGACCGATACTCAGGGAGAAGGTTAAGGAGTTGTAAGTATAGGATGCAGAATTAAGTAAGCTTTGAGAAGAAATTCAGAATGGTAAGAAATCTAAAGTGGTAATGAGGGATGATGGAATTATGGTTGTAAGAAATAGACTCTGCATTCTGAATGTCAAGAACGTAAAGGATGAGATACTCGATGAGGCATATAATGTGCCTTATGCCATGCACCTAGGTAGCACCAAGATGTACAAAGATTTGAGAGAGCATTTCTGGTGGAAAGGCATGAAGAGGGATGTAGCAGAGTATGCAAGTAAATGTCTAGTGTGTCGACAAGTTAAGACTGAACATCAGACACCTTCATGAAAGTTAAGGCCATTGTTCATTCATAAGTGCAAGTGGCAAAGGGTGACTATGGATTTTCTGATGGGTTTAACACATAGGATTCTAGATTCCACAGTTTTTGATAGAGATCCTCGGTTCACTTCGAGATTTTGGGAAAGTCTGTAAGAAGCTTTGGGGACCAAGTTACATTTTAGCACCACTTTTCATCCTTAAACAGATGGCCAATCTAAGAGGAGCATTCAGACCCTTGAAGGAATGCTCAGGATATGTGTGATAGATTTCAAAGGTGTGTGGGATGAGTGTTTGCCATTGGTTGAATTTGCTTACAATAATTCGTACCACTCGAGCATTCAGATGGCTCCTTATGAAGCACTGTATGGAAGGAGATGTAGAACTCCTATATGTTGGGATAAAGAAGGAGAAAGGAGATTAGTGGGACCAGAGTTACTTCAGATGACAATTGACAAGGTCAATTTAGTTAAGCAGAGGCTTAAAGCAGCTCAAGATAGAATGAAGAGCTATACTGATGCATACCGAAAGGAGATGGAGCATAAAGTTGGCAAGAAGGACAAGTTGAGCCTGAGATATGTAGGTCCTTGTGAAATTGTTGAGAGGATTGGACCACTAGCCTATAGGTTGCCAATGCCACCGGAATTATCTCAAGCTCTCTGCTTCAGCTAAGTCTTCCCTTCTTTTCTTTCACTCTCTGCTTCTCAATCATCTACTTTTCTTTTTATTTCTATTATCACTCGCTTTGATAGGTTATCTGGGTTGCATCATCTTCAATCTAGATCTAGGGTTTTTGGCTCAAGTTTTTTTATTTGGTTTAGATCTTGAACCTCTATTGTCATCTTCAATTTTGGGGCTTACGACTGGGGTTTTCTTGTGACTGAAAAAGGCTCTATTGTTTTTAGAATTTCTATGACGTATTACAGCTTCATGCTTCAGATTTGAATACTCCACTCCTACTCTGTTATGTTTCTCTACTAGTTCTATTTCTTTTCATGAACCAAATCATCTATCTATCAACTAAAATCTGTATTTTTGATCCTTAAACCCGCTACTATAACTCTACTTAGGCCCAATACCTACTTTTTTTACTTTCTCAAAATACCAAAATTTTTATCCTCTGCTCTCTTCTTCAAGCATTTTTTTTCTTTTTTCTACTTATTGATGTTAGACACTGAAATTCAATCACAAGCATTAACATCCTTTGAGGAAGTGCTGATTCCCCCCTTATTGGGGTAACTAATAGCTCATTCGCGTGAGCTTTTTCCAAGTTGCCTGGTGTTTACCTGTGCCTGATTCCTTACTTTCACTCGGTTTTTGAAAGTTTCATTCTTTAACGGCCTGGTTTAGGTTTCTGCGTGTTGAAGATGAAGCTAGCTTGAGTATATGCAACTCCTTGTGTGTTTTTCTATATGGTTTTGTTTTTGAGGTTGCTTGTTGCAGATCCGTATTGCATTTTTGAATCAAAGATAATTCCTTTTGTGGGATTTGCCTCTTGGGTTTCCTTTGTTTCAATCACCTTGTGTGTTATTTGGGTGGGTTTGGTTGGTTATTAGGTATTTAGATATTTATTATATGGCCTTCCTCTTCTGTTTGTTGCTTTGCACAGGGAGGTTATTATAGGTTATGGATTTGGGTTGTTGGATCCTATTGAGTTTTGTTTTTGTTTTTGTTTTTTTAGCTATTGCACTCTTTTGTTACGAAAAAGGAAAATTACAGGCTTTATGAAGCTATAGGGTGAATGACCTCCTCTCTCTCTTTCTCTCTATGTTTTTACCGATAGAAATCACCGACGTGTCAGTGTTCCTTCCA
>JAOQMP010082275.1:0-17949 GCA_027563575.1 Erythroxylum pedicellare
AACCTACTATGAGAACATGTTTTGCTACATTTTCCATCGTTTTACTTCCCACATTTCACATGCAACCCATATTAAACGGCGAACTTTCACAGAAACCTACTATGAGAACATGTTTTGCTACATTTTCCATCGTTTTACTTCCCACATTTCACATGCAACCCATATTAAACCTAAACCATCTCTTCAACTTCATTGTCAACTTCATTTCAACCAAATATCATTTATAAATATATTATGATCTATCTTTGATCACTAACCCAAAAAGAGAACATTTTCCTATATCGTTCATCAACAACTTTCCACCCATATTCAACTTCATTTGAGTTTCATTTAACCATACCCATGAAATTTAAACCATAACTTGTTGAAGCTTCAAATTCTTCAAACTCTTCAAGATCTCTCTCTTGAAAGCTATGAAAATGGAACCCTAGCTTGTTTTCCTCTTCTTCTTCTTTTGTCTCCAACAAAACTCTCCTTCTCTTCTTCTCTTCATATTTTCTCTCTTCTCCTCTCTCACTCACGTTTTCTCCTTCTCTCCAATGCAAGACACCTTTGTTTCTTCCTTTAATACCTTTAATGAGTGTACAATGTCGACTTTACCCTTCCTTATATGTCTTATGTTCTTTATCCTTAAGTGAACTACCAAAAATACCCTTATACAATCTTACTACCTTAACAATTTAATTCAATTAACCTATGTCATATAATCTTACTAACATTAACATAATAATTAACTCCACAAAATAATCCTATAAAGACCTTATAATTAATTTAAATCATGTTTATTCATAAAGAAAAAATTTTGTGGGCCAGTAATGTATCTACTAAAGGTTGAACAAAACAAGATTACTTCCAGGACTGTATTTTTCTTATATACTACTTTGCAAGCTTATGATTATAATGACTAATTAGCATATACATTCTCTTTTAATATAAAATGGATATTATAAGAATGGCCATAATCATATAGGGATTATAAATGTATTTCCAAATACCACTAAATTTTCTTTGCAAGTGTTTGAAGATGTTGCGTGCTATAAAATTGTATTTTGGGCTTCCATCAACTTTGAGGATATTTGCGTGAGAAAAATTGGTTGCTAAGGAATTTTTTTCCAAATATGTTACAGGTTTATGGTTTCAAACAACTCACCTTATCTACTTATGCTACTTTTAAAGCATTTTATATTGGAAAAGGGCTTCAAGTTTGGGTACTTAAATGCCACATGAAAATGTCCTTGTTAGGAATTGCAATAATTTATGAAATTGCAAAGTGTTGATATATTTCTAAAACTATTCTTTAGTGAACACTAAATTCAATTTTGATTCAAATTATTAAACTCATTATTGAATAATTGATATTCGTAGACTATATAATATTTTAGTGGGTAGTTTAGTACGTGTTTAGTAGCTAAATTGAACTATTAATGTATGTTTAGGTTAGGTCTTAGTTATTTAGTTAGATATTTGTGTTTTGAGTATTTGAGGGTTAGAGAACACTTTTGAGCTTCAATTTTATATTTTAGAGGTGCCTTAATATGTTTACTAATGTTTCAAGGAAAATATAGAAGAATAGAGGAGATTTGGAGAAAACTCGAAGGAGTAACCAGCCTACAATCGTGGTCCAGAAGCCACCTAAAAGCCATGATTGTGACAGAAGCATCATGGAGGAGCCACGATCGTGACAAAAGGCTCATTCAGGGTTCACGATCGTGGCATGACAGAACATGCAGACAGCCTTCCCGACTTGAGTTTTGGAGGAACTTTTCAGACCTTTCAGACTCAGAAAAAGCCCTAGGGTTGCCCAAATTAGAAAAAACTATAAAAGGGTTAACGAAGAAAACCTAAGAGAGCCTCTAATTTGCCATTTTGCGGAATACTCCAAGAGGAGAGAAGAAGAAGAGAGAGAAAGAGGAAGAGAGGAGAAATAAGTGGGTCTTCGTAGCTGTTGCTTTATTGAGGCGTCTCGATCGCCATTCTATGTGTGTTTCTTTCATCTTTGTTTTCATTTTCTTAAATGTTAAATAAGTTTATAGATTTGGGTTTGATTAAGATGATCCAACTTTCTTTCAGGATTACCTTGATTTAATGTTAATCTAGCTATTTTTGTGTTATTTTAATTGGGTGTTGTGATTGATTATTGTATCTTCATGTTTCGAAAACAAACCAAGAGAGTGAGTCGAATGTGAAGTGATTGGGTCGGGTTAATGAGAGTTAAGCGATGTAATAGACTACGTAATCAATCTAATAGGTTATTATATGGATAGATATCCTGTTTGAGAACTAATTGTTTATTAGATAGCTTAAGAACTAATTAGGTTTAGAGCTCTTAGTAATTGAGAGATAACTCGCTTAGTTGGTACTTAACCTAACTAGAGATTATTAATTAGGGCATGTGATTATAACTCGAGAGAGAGTAATCCTCCCTATAATAGTCTAAAATTGACACCCCATTAATACATAAATGGCTAGGTTAGCATTAATGATAGGAAGAATCACCTCTCTCATAATTTGGTAATTTCTCTTGGTTAATTTCCATTATGACTTTTGTGTTGCACAATTTCAAATTCTTTTGTGTTATGTTTACAAATTAAATTCCTATCTTATTCCCGTGTTTACTTCCTTTGTAATTTTTATTTTCATCTTATTAATTTTCTTAGCCTTAGGTAACTTAGGATTAGATTAGTTCACACCTCCTCATAGGATTGACCATTCACATACTACATTTCACGACTTGTACACTTATGTTAGTTGAGGGCTATACATTGTAAAGCTTGGAAAACGATCAATAAGTCAATCAATAAGTTTTTGGTGCCGTTGTTGGGAAAGTGAAGGATTATTCTAATTCTTTTAGTATAAGGATTAGGAAAAAAAAAGAGTGGGAGAAGGAAGTTTGGGTGCAGAGTAGAAGACATATCAATTTGGACATCATTAGGCAACTATGAGGAGTCCAAAAGGTTAAATGATGGAGGAAATATATTATAGGAATGAAAAGAACTTTGCAGACTTCCATAAGGAACAATTTGGTTGGGAAAGTCATCATTCTTATTGGAACATGTACAATCCAGGGTAGTAAAATTGCCCAGATTTTTGTTGGTTTAATAACATAAGGGCTCACTTAGGACATCAAGACCTATTCAGATTTTAGCAAGATGAGTCTAGTTTATAGGATTCTAAATTGGACAAGATTATGGATAAGCTCATAAATATGGAAGAGGCCCAGAAGGGACTTAAAAGAGTAGCTTGAGCAAGTAATGAAAGATCATGTATCTTCTATTCACAACCTAGAGGTTTAAATGGGATAACTTTCTAGGGAGTTTTGTAAGAGAAGTGTGGAAAATTGTCTGCGTAACATGAAAGTAAATTCAATAGAGCAATGTAAGACTATCACGCTTAGAAGTGGGAAAGAGCGAGGGGAATTAACAGATAGACCAGTTGAAACCACCTTGTAGAAGGCCAAGAGAAGTATAAAAAGGATAAAGAAAGAATGACGATCCTCCATACGTTCCCCTCCACCCTTATTTAAGAGAATTGATATGATCGAATCTTTTAAGAAGTAAGAAGAAGAAGAACATATGACAATGGACATGGATCTTGAAGTAGATAAGAAAATCTTTGTTCACGAAGAGGAAGTCGAAGAGGAGATGAGGGTGACTGAGGAAGAGTAGGAATAGATCACCTTCTCACAAAACAAACTGTAGGATTCATTATAAGATTTAAAGAATTTCATTATTCCCTATTTGATAGACAATTTGTTAGTGAAAAGGACATTATTGAATTTAATTGGTTTTATCAACTTCATCAATATTGTCCTTCTGATCATCTTGCAATTTATAGCTTATTTACAAGCTACAAAGCTGAATTTGGGAAACATAGGTGGAAGCAATGTAGCACCCCACCCTCTCGAGGCACGTACCTGACATCCTAAGTGATGTCCGAGTGCGTACCCTACGAGGGCAACATGTTAGAACAGTCAAACACTCGAAATTAAGTACAATTTTTTTCAAATTGTTTTTACAATCAATTATGTATGCAGAATCAATAATCAAGTCGGCCCATTTTATTCATAAACAATTTCATTCAAGAGTGTTGCTACACTCATTAATCAAACTTGTTTATAACATTTCCAAATTAAAAAGTTATTACATACAGAAGCATATTCAAATACACGTGATATAAAATTTGCGAAATACTCAATTTGATACGAAAATAAGAAATTACAAATGCAGACATCAACTGATCTCGACCTCTACCTCTCACTTGAATGCGTTGGTTATACTCCTGTTTGTCTAACGGGGAACTCTTCGGAGCCTGAAAAATATTTGCAAATTTTGGGTGACTTTTGTGAACTCAATGAGTGACCATCCTCGATGGCTCACCAAGTCACATAATATATAATTCACATCATTTATCTAATAATCACATTGCATCACATATCATTTTAATCACTTATTTCACAATTCACATTTAGAGTAGTCACATCGTTCATTTGAAACATACATATCAATTTTCATATGCAATGCACGCGAGACTCACTTTCATTTATTACTTTGTTGTGAACGAGTGCCTATAACTGTCCCATATCTATTGTAGATACCGAGCTCATTGATAATTGTCCCATATCTGTTGTGGATACCGAGCTCATTAATAACTGTCCTGTATCCATTAGGGATACCAGGCTCATTAAACGTTGAGCCTGAGGCTCTGATGCGCATAAATGAGCTTAAAGCTCATTTCACGTTGGCTACTCTGGTCACAACTACCTTTATCTTTCATGCATTTATGTAGTGAAATGCATCAATCACATATGATGACTTATTCACTATCATATATCATCGGACCTTAGTCTGACATTCAACATTTATGCTGAGAACACTTTGTGATCATGCGTTCATATCATAAAGCATTTAGTTCATTACATTCACATATAATTAGCACTTCAATATCTTATTCATATATCATAATCATCGGACCTTCATTGTCTGGAATTCAACAATCAAATCACATTAATAAATATTCATAATCATTCAATTTATAATATAAACAAAACAAACTATAAATTAAGACCATCTAGGTCTACTCACAGTACGCTCTAGATTATCATTAGCTTCTATGATTTAGAAATGTCTGAATGTGGATGTTTATCCTGCACATCAAAATTATGCAATACTTACACTGCACACATATTAATAACTTTGCACAATTATAAGCATTCATTTGTGCACACGTGTGTATATGGAATATGTGCAATACATGTTCATGACAATCTTAGGTATATTATCAAATTTCATATCTTATGCTAATTTACATTTCATAATTCAATCACTTATCATTTCTTTTCTCGCATTACTTACTCTCATTATCAATTTCTCATTCATTTAAAATAGATACACTTTACTCCTCTTCTTCGAATCACAAATTTAATCAAATGAACCATTTCATCTCCATTTTACACATGTCTTTGGTACTTTAATACCAACAATTCACTCATTAATATAATTCTAGCATTACAAGACAAAACAATTATCCAACTCTCATTTCGGTCCTATATCACTTCCAAAAATCTAAACTTTTGGATTAATTTTTCATGATCATTCTAGTCAGTAAATGAAGTAATTTGGTAACACTTTTTACTAGAAAAGTGTTTCCTATTTTCTTAACTTTCTAATGATACCACAATCATTCAATCTGGTTTAGTAATTTGAAGGTTATACTTCAAGCATTTTTGAACTGTTCTTATTCTAAAATAGTATACTATATACAATTTCCATCTAGAAATTGAACATCTTAGGGGATGAATCAAAATTAAAATTCTTATATAGTTTGTAAGCTTATATCTCTAGTTTATTCTAAATTAAAAACCATCTCATTTGGAATCCTACAGATCCAAATATAATCAAAATACAGAAGTATGTTAAGTAAATAACACTAGTTCATATTATTCCAACGGATTCCCCCACTTTCATTCAATAAATCCTTTTTTAAATAAATTGATAATGCTACCAATTTTTATGGAGAGTTGGAAAAATGTGTTGGGAATCTATTGGCTTATTAACCAAGTCATTTGTAGGCTTAGAGAAGAAGTTATAATCGAAAGAAGTAAGACTGTTCAGCTTGCAACCACTCTCAGGTGCAGAAGGTCACACAATTGAAGGGTACTATAGCAAGAAAAGACAATTAAGGTTGTGAGTGTCTATTAATTGACACTCACGGGCGTGAGAGTGAACAATCAAGCCTGTGCAAGCGTCAAGGGCATGAGAAAAACTCATTGGAGTGATAGATAAAGACAAACAGATTGGATGAGAGTATAGTCAGACTCGTCCCACTTTTAACACTCAATCTCTCTGAGTTCAATTCAAATGACTACGATTTTTGGTGAAGAGGTAGATAAATGTCTTACAAGTCCAATGGTTTAAGTATCATGTCATTTGGAGGTCGAATGAAGAAGATGTAGCCAAAACAAGCAAAGGTGTTCAGGGTGAGTTACTTCAGGCAAAGTCACTGTTGTGCTTATGCACGAGGGTGACTTTTAACTCACCCATGCAAATTCACCATTGTGCTTAAGCATGAGGGTGACTTTCGTATTTGTGAATGTTAGATAACTTTTAGAAATAGTCACCAAATTATATCTTGTTTAGTTTTTTCCTCACTAAGCTTTATGTTTAGCATGGTAATTTTGCCTCCATGTAGGTTCTGATAAGAAGGTTTAAAGATTGGGACAAAGACAACCATAGTGGCCAAGGAGATTATGTTTTATTTTTGGAAGTGTTCAGTTTGTTTTTAAGTTATATTTAATGTAATGAGATATATTGAAATTTGTATTTTGTTTGATGGTTTGTAATAACCTTAATGCAGGGTGGATTTGGATTTTAAGGCTTGTATGTGATAAGTACCATGTGTATGTTATGTTCTGAATTTGACCCAATCTATGAAATGAAATATATGTTACTTAAGTTTCTGGAAATGCTTTAACATGTTTTAGATTGTTTCAGTATTGTTTGTGTGGCATCTACATATCCTCCCAGGGGGTATGTGGGTGTTACAATTATTTGAAGAGAGATCTCGTGTGAGGACCGAATTGTTTATTAGAGAGCTTAATAACTAATTAGGTTTAGAGCTATCGGTAATTGAAAGATTACCTGCTTGGTACTTATCCTAATTAGAGATTATTAACTAGGGCATGTGATTATAACTCGAGAGAGTGTAATCTTTCCTACGATAGTCTGGAACTGACACCCCATTAATACATAAATGGCTATGTTAGCATTAATGATAGGAATAATCCCCTCTATCATAATTTGGTAATTTCTCTTGGATAATTTCCATTGTGAATTTTGTCTTGCTCAATTTTAATTTCTTTGGTGTTGTATTTACAAATTAAATTCCTAGCAATCTTATTCTCGTGTTTACTTTTCTTTGCATTTTTATTTTGATTTTATTAATTTTCTTAGCCTTAGATAACTTAGGATTAGATTAGTTCACATCTCCTCGTGGAATCGACCCTTCACATACTACATTTCACGACTTGTGCATTTGCGGTATTTGAGGGCTGTAAATTATAAAGCTTGTAAAACGATCAACAATGATATTATAATAATAGTATTTTTGAGAAGTTTATCAAATTATTAAACTCATTATTAAGTAATTTTATAATAACAATTTTTTGAGAAGTTTATAATAATAATAATATTATTATTGATAAGTGGATTTAATATCCACTACTTAAATACTTTAATTTGAAAATTTTGAATTTGTAATAAATTCTATAAATAATTTGATGTGATTTGTGGTATTTTGTAGTTTCCTTGATTTTTGTTAAATATGATAGATTTTTAGAGATAAACATTTTCATCTAACTTTTTTGACTACAAGCCCAACTAGAATAAAAAAGATAAGATCATAGGGCCTAGAGGTACTTCTAAAAGGTTCACAACAACCTCTTGTGCAAGTTTGTTCACTCAGAAGAATTAGGAGGAATGTTGACACAAAATGATATAGTTTAAACATCAAGTTCCTAAACATTCTTTTATCATATGGTTAGAATGGAAAAGAATCTTCCTATACTAGATATAATGAATTGGCTAGGAGCTAGCATCTGCATTTTTGTCACTATCATTTGGAAACTATGGACGATATTTTCTTCATTAGCAATAATCCCTTAGACATTTAGAGAAGAATACTACAAAGTCTCAAATTTTTGTATAATCCCACTACAATGGAAGACACTATTGACTAGGTATTAAATTTGGAATTCAATAGCCTTAGTGATTTAATGATAATTAAATTGATCATACATTTTTTGATATATGAAATTTGGAGGGAGAGGAATTATTGAAGTTTCCAAAATATAAGACAGAAGGCCTAAACATTTGGACAATACATTATATAGACCATATATTGATAGTTAAGAAACTACACCTTAGCTATAGTTCCATATCTAGAGCAAGTTGGAACCTTAACTAACTTAAAGTAATTGAATCAGTTATCTTAAAGGTTCAAATATGTAATCACTCATAGCAAAACCAAGCAATGGATCATATATAGATGGGAACTTAAAATGGTAGATTAACTGGTTCATAAAGATGAAGGAAGCATAAAGGAGACCAATGGATAGGAGAGTTTTAATTGACATTTAACTATAAAATAAGAAGAGGTAAAAGAGGAACATAAGTAAGAGATCATTAAAGGAGAAGCAAATGAAAAAACAGAAGACCCATATCTAAATTCTATTTAATTAGAACAAAGAAAAGCAAAATAGGATGATAGGAAAACAAGTAAGCCTTAACTATATAAGCAATATAAACAAAGAAACATGAAAATTGATAGCCTAACACTTATTCAAAAACCTAATTAGTAACAAGGTTAAAATTTGTCCAAGTTTCTTCTTTTATATAAGCTTGTTTTATAATTAATTTGCCCATAAATTTCAAAATCGGAATTGGTTTTTATATCAACATTTTGTAAGGTATCTCTTAACTTATTAGAAATATGTATTCATTTAATTTCCAAAAAAAGTCATTCAAATATCAAAATCAATTGTTGAAAGAAAAGAAAAACTCATTCTAAAATATCCATGATCAAACTCTCGATATTTTGATGATCGTCACTATTGTGGAATGACTATCTATCTCTTAATATTAAAAATGACCCTCAAGTGTGATTTTAGCCTCTTTGTTTGGTAGGTAGTTGCCAACCCACGTCTAAAAAACACAAAAGAATGTAAATTCTCTTTTAACTAGGTTTTACATATGTATTTGTAATAAACTCTAACAGCAAAGATGAACTGGGAAATGATCTTAGGTCGTGTCATTCACTGATTCTAATATGGGGAATTATACTAGAATAAACACATTTATGTCTTCAACCTTATTATTCATACAACTTTTTGCACTTAGACATAGGCACAGGCTGTGTTATCACTACTTATAATATGGGGAACTACATTGGAACAAACACATGCATATCTTTGACCTTATTATTTATATAACTTTTCGCACTTGGGCATGGACATTGATATGCCCATATCACAAAACATGCTTTATACTGACCTTCAATCTAAATTATTATAATTATAGGCACAAACAAGTATGTATCTATGACTATGTTCTTCACTATTTCTCCATCTTTATGTGACGCGACTTCCATCCACCCATGTAATTAGCCATGTTTTTCAATTTGAATTTTTTTAGAAGAACACAAGTTAGAATACAGTTTTACAAAAAGTTCATATATTTTTATGAAGATTTGAAAATTAATAATTACTTTACAATTGTTTCGTAACTATATACTAACGGGATAACTGAGGTTATAAATAGGAAAATATTATAAGGATTAAAGGTCAAAGTTGAGGATGTTAAAGACACTAAATCTATATAGATCTATAACATACATGGGCATACTAGACAACAATAAAAATCTCTACTAGAGAAATGCCTTTCAGCTTGGCATTCATAGTCAAAGCTTTAATTCCTAAAGTATTTAAATTACTAAATATAAGGGTATTAGATAATGCTATGAAGAAAATTGATTCAACACTTCTTTTAAGAACTCAACCTAGATAAAGATCAAAAGGATATCATGAGCATATAAAGAAAAATGTATTAATAAAATGTCAAGTAGTTAAATGCTCACAAGTTAAGGCAATTAGGGGTAGTAATACACTTGGGCAAGCTTACTTTTACTTTAGCTTGGGCTCGGCCTGAGACAGTCGACCTTAAGCTTGAGCCTTACTTGGCCTACCCTAGTACTATTTTTATTTTTAAATTAAAATGGAAAACATCGTCATTTTTCATAAAACAATGTCATTTTCCTTATAATTTTCAGGTCTTAGGTTGGGATGGGCTTAGGGTGTTTGAGCCTGAGGCCTAAATTTGAAAAAAATTAGGCCTAAAACTAATCAAACAGAGCCTAATACATCGAGTTTGGGCAAGGTAAGGTTGGGCCCAGGTCTGATTGTCAAGTCAAAAGGCACTAAAATCTCCAAAGTTGGGATTTAGTATAAAAAAAGTTAGAATTCTTAGAGAAAAGGAAATATTAAGGGAAGTTATCTTTAAATTGGCATGGTCTTATCACATAAAAGATATTATTAGGCTTAAAAGTTATAAACTCAAGAGGCTCAGGGGCTCGAAGTTATGTTATCTTTAGAATGGAACCCCTATGAGAAAGTATTATCATTATAATAAGTTCTTCAAAACTCACTTGTAAACATACATAATTATCAATAAAGTATTTATCTTTTAAATTAAAGAAAAGTATAAGAACTATAAAGAAAAACTTATAGGCTTAAAAGTCTCCAGTCCCAAAGAAGTCATTTAAACTCTTTTGTTAAAAATATTTGCTAAACAAAAATTTAAACACTAAAAGTCTTAAGTCTTAAAGAAGTCTTAAGTCTTAGAGAATTCTTTTCAGCTCCCTGACCAAAGAAAAACTTGTAAGACTAAAAGTCGTAGGCTCAAAAGAAGTGTTTTTTTAACTCATTGACAAAAGAAAAATATATAGGTTAAAAAACCTAAGGTCTAAGCAAAGTCATTTTAACTATATGTCGTAAAAAGTAGAAGACTCTACCTATAATTGTCAAATCAATTTCTTTCAAATAGGCATTATAAATGGACTCCATAGGCTTAAGGTATTTATTTTTTTCAAATAGGAATTATAAATGGACTCCATAGGCCTAAGATATTTACTTTTACTTTGAAAATTTGATTAAGGAATTGGACTCAGACTCTAAAGGCCTACTGTTAGACCCCTAAATCCTAATAACGATATTGTGCAAACATTGGTGAGCCTTGACCAATGATTGACCCTCAGGATGACGGAACAAGGTAAAATAATTATGAGTAGGTAAGGAAAATGGGCAATGTCAGGCGTTGTCATGTATTGAATAAAAAGAAATCAAAAGGGGTAAATATGTTCAATAATCCGTACACTTATAATCTTACATGTAGAGGGATGTAAAATGTATAAAAAAGAAAAGGATATAGGAGATCTAGATGAAGAGAGGTATATAATTGAAGAATGTAAGAATGGTGCTGATATGTGCTTAATTGATTATGAATTTATTCTATAACACTTAGTGATTATTGCTATGAAAATGCTTAAGATACTCACTTTAGTTTATATATGATTTTAGGTACAATTCGGAAGAAAAGAAGCTAAAGTGAGTCAAAATCACTATATTTGGGCCATTTTTCAAAGATTCACTCTCACTTGTCTTTATGGAGTAAGGAAGAAGAAGAAGATTAAAAGAAGAAAAATAAAGCATAAAAGAATGGAGAACGAAGCATGCTCACAGCCATACATAGAGTGCATGGGCATGAGACACTTCTCGTACCCATGCAACACTTCTCATAATCGTGAGAAGCTTCTCATAGCTATGAAAAGTTGTATCACCACCATGACAAGTGTGTCAAAGGTGTGATATACTAGTCACACCCATGACACACCTACTCACCACTATGAGAAGTGCCAGCTATCCATTAAACCCTACATTTTTCGTATAAAAGCACATATTGGTGATGGATGAAAGAGATGAAAAGTTTTGTGTTTTCATCTGGGAAAAGAGAGTGAAGCTTCAGGAGAAGATCAGGAGAAGGGGCAAAGCTCCATCCATTTGGAGACCCATGGAGAGTTAGCATCCTGACACCAGTTCGGAGGTGACATCGACATCGACTACCCAGTTAAGCATTTCTTCTTTGTATTTGTTGTTTCTTTCTCTTTAGGAGTTAATTATGTTATCCTATGCATATGGATTTGGTTTTTATGTATAAATGAACATATTCTCGTTATCGTTCGATTCTTTGTGTATGAACCCATAACTAGAATTTCAATATAATCCATAATTGTTATATTTGAGATTCATTCGTAGCCACTAATGATTCGTAATCATTAGGGATAACATAACCTAGGTTAAATAACTTGAACATATATGGTTGTTGCTTAGATTGTTCTATTTTCCTAATTCGTAATACGACTGTCTAATTAAATCAAGAGATAGTATCCTACGTTTTTTGATGACTAGGTTTAATTAATTAGTGTCTATCATTTAAACTCGACCTAAGGAAAAATTGGTGTTAACAGAGCTTGTTGTTAATCTACGACCAATACTTCAAGGAAAGGTAAAAGAAAAACAAATCAATGAAATATGTTTAGTTGGGCGTAGGTTCAGATTGAACCAAAGAACTAGATTCTTAACGAATTCACAACTTTAATTATTTTTGCATGTTTTCTTTAATTTGATTTCATTAGTTTAGTTTCATTTTATTTTGTTATTAAACCAACAAAACACCCTCTAAAACCTAAACACTGATTATTTTCATTTTAAAAGCTTTACACATACTCTTTGTGGGAGTGACCTAGACTCATAACTGCTAAAGTTGTAGGTATAGTTTATTTTACATAGCACTACAACATGCTACTGTCAGGTGCTGTCAATGTTTGATGATACTCTACTAGTAGTGCTAGTGACTTTAGCATCCCTATCAAAGCTATAAAACTTATTAAAATGTTTAGTATGGATTGGCTCATGTTTGGCATAAGTGTCAATAATATCCAAATCTACAAAAGAAGGTATAAAACTTTTTATTTACTAACTTCTTGTAGGACTCAAAACTTGTCATCATTTCATTAATAGCGTTATCAATGTTCCAATTTTTGAATGACTTGGAAATATGATAGTGAAGAATGTTTTCAAACTTAAATTTATAACTTTAAAGCCTTTACCCATCAAATTATAGCCTATCCCCATAATCCTTTAGGTCTAAATTTTGAATCTTTTAGTGGTGGGAGCTCCCTATTAACATATGCTAAATAGACTTTAGTTTTCGCATCAATTTTATAGCATTATGCATTAAGATGATTATAAAGTTCTCTCTTAAGTAACGTACCTATTGTGTTGCTTCTAAGATTAAAATTGTAGGGAACAGGTCATATACATAGTCCTATATTAAGGCTATGTTTTATAAGAAAAGCCTTCTATTTCTCCTTGCTTAGCCAATATAACCTCATGTTCAACCAATGTTCACTAATATATATATACATGGTCCTATGTTTAATCATATTTGGACAATGGTGATTTACATAAAAAGTTACATAATATGGTAGAAAGCAACACAATACACAGACAAACCTATGTTAGGGCCATTTTGAGTATTACAAACTAGGGTTTGAATTATTAAAGGAAGAGGTAATAGGAAAGAAAGGAGCTTGGGTAATAGAGGAGCTCGAAAGCTAAAAGAGTTGATTAAACACCAAATACAGCAACTAGAGATCAAAGAAAAAGACAATCTTAGAAGAAGAACAAAGATTTCAATATGATTCATTAGGAATTTAAGATTCAAGACTTATGATGATGACTTCTTTATCTTTAGTTCTTTCTAGTATATTGTTCTTTTTGTTTATTCATGAACTAATTAGGTATAGATCTTGGTGGGATAGATCCTAGAACGCAATGTTTTGAATTGATCTTTTAGTTTAATGAAATATCTAGTTTTCTTAAGAATTATCCATGTTCTTTTATTAATTGAATTAAAGGAACAAAAGTTAAAGATTCAATTATTAGATTCATATATTAAGATTGAGAGATGATATGTATGATTATATTATAACATAGATGGTGAAGGTTAGGTAAGTTACTCAAGAGAGAACTTTATAATTAACTTAATGCACTTTTAGGTTGTCTCGATTAAAAAAAAGATTTCAATTGATTGTATGTAATAATAGGGATTATGTTACTCAAAAGAAAGCAAAATTATAACTTAAGAATTCTTATTAGTATAAAAAACTAGAGTCATTAAAGTCAAAACATAGTGAAGTCCTAGGGGATATCTTACCTGAATCTAGCTTATTAATAGTTTGGTTTCTATTTGATCATTTCTTTATTTTAATGTTTTGATTTGTTTGTTCACTATTCAATAAATCGTATTTGATAGTTTAGGCAATTAGGTTTATGAATAATTGGTAATTAATAAATAGTCCTTGTGAGATGGACACGTACTCGTCAATGCTAGTTATAGCTAAATTATGTGTTTGTAGTATAAAAGACACATATGAAGTTCTTGGCACCATGTCTAGTGACTAGGCACAATTAACATTTATTTAATTTGCAAACTATTAGACTAGACCTTCTCTCTTTGTTTTATTTTAGTATTATTATTGTTGTTTTTAGAGTCATCTCTATCCTGTCTCTTTTGAAATTCACTTCTTATATCCAACAATCCAAAAATATTAGGAATATTATTGAACTAGAACTTGAGGTTAAACAAACTCAGCATATAATATGAAGATTCCAAAGAATGATAAAAGCTAAAGAAGTAATGATGGTTGCAGAAAATATGAGATGTTTGAAGGATTTTTCTACACCAAGTGCTCAAGGAATTAGTTTGGGAATTATGAAGCCCAAAATCAAAGTCAAAAAATTTGAGCTAAACTCTTCTCTTCTCTTTATGGTGTAATATAATCAATTTATTAAAAATCCAAAATTGCACCTCTTTATGTTCCTAAAGTGCTTTGATACATTAAAGATTAATGATATCTCACCAAATGCCATCAAGCTAAATCTATTCCCTTTCTCATTAAGGGACAAGGTGAGAGCATGGATGCAAACCTTGCTAATAGGATCCATTACTACTAGAATTAATTTTCTTAAACTTTTGTTGCTAAGTATTACAATTAAGGTTATAACCTATTATAGGTAAAGAAGTGGATCATTGTTTAGATATTCTACAATGGGATGATCTATAACACTAAGATCTTAGTAGATGCCACTATTGGTGGTGTTCTTATGAATAAAAATGTGAATAAAGCACACAACCTAATCATGTACATATCTAGAAAACATTACCAATGGTCAAGTGAAAGAATCATTTCAAAGAATGTTCTACGTAAGTATGATTTTGATGCCTTGAATCTTCTCACTACTAAGCTTGATTTTTTATCTCAAAAGTTTGATCATATGACAATTAATTTTATCGGAACAATTAATGTTTATTATGATATCTCTGGATCTTCAAAGCATTTACTTATTATTGTCAATTTAATTTAATTTTCTTGTGACTCATCTATTGTACATGTTAATGATATAAAAATACTCTAATTTCTTATATGGAAATAAGTTTAACCTTATCCCTTATAATACCATACCAACCCTTAGTTTCTAATTAAGGCACTTTAACTCCCCTCCTTAAAAGTCCAACTTAGAGTCTCTACTTGAGAACTTCTTAACAATCATTAAAAGAAAAATAAAGAGTTTAAAAGGTAATTAGGTAGCTTAAGTCTAAGGTAAACTTCATTGTGACCCATAATGAGATATTAAAAGTTAAAATTGCTCAACAAGCCAACTTGTTTATTAGACCACCTAGTTAACTTATTGGCCACCCTGAGAAACCTAGAAAGAATTACAGGGATATGACATTAATGGGTGGTAAGATGCTAAAGGATTGTAATATGAGAGGTTATAAATGGGAGAAATAACGAGAAAGATTTTCCAAGTAAGGAAGGTGTCACTAGTGAGGATAAAAGAGAAGAGAATTAGGAACTCAAATACATTCCCCCTGCACCGTATAAGTTGTTTGTGCCTTTTTCCCAAAGATTTGTCCAAGTTAAATAAGACAAACAGTTAGGAAATTGTTTGGTGGTTCTTCGAAAGATGTATGGTAGTATCTCCTTCATTGATGTTTTAAAACAAATAAATTCCTATGCTAAGTATTTGAAGGAGATATTTCTAATAAAGAAAGCTTTAAGATTATAAAACCATATCTTTGAATGAGGAGTGTAGTGCTATAATTCAAAATAATAAGTTACCATCTAGACTCAGAGATCCTAGTAGTTTCTTAATTCCTCATGTTATTTAATGATATAAGCTTTAACCATACTTTGTATGACTTAAAAGTAAGTGCAAGTATAATACCTTTATCCATTTGTATGAAGCTCGAGATATGTGATTTGAATCCCATTAACATTTCATTACAATTCGTGAACCATTATATTAAGTATCCGATAGGTATATTAGAGGATGTACATATCAACGTTGTTAAGTTTTTCATTCCTAATGATTTTACTGTTTTGGATATGGAAGATACTCAAATACCTATCATTCATGGAATGCCTTTCCTAGCTACAAATGGATTTTTTATTGATGTAAAGAATGGAAATCTTTCCTTGAGTTAGTAGTGAGAGGGTTGATTTTAATTTGGCTAATGCTATGTTAACATGACCAATTATTCAGTAAGGGAAGAGCTAGCTAAACATAATTCCAATGATCAGTTTGAAGAATATTTAGTGAAAGATGGCTCTCCAAGTGATGATAGTGAAAAGAAGATCACACAAGTGGAACTTAAACTTCTCCCTTCCACTCTCAAGTATCCTGTGCTTGTGAATATAAGTCTAGGTGAAGTTGAAACAAAAAAAGTACTAGTAAGTTCTTAGATTGCATTGAGATGCCATAGGATATATATTATTGAAAATATTAAGGACATCAATCCATCAATTTGCATGTAAAAAATATTGTTATAAATGAGTTTAAACCCTCTATTGAGCAACAAAGAAGGTTGAATCCTAATATGAGGATGTTATTAAAAAAGATGCTTAAACTAGATGATGTTAGGATAATTGATCCTATCCTTGATAATGAATGGGTTAGCTTGGTATTGAAGCACTAATTGAAAAACTTTCTTAATTGCAAGTATACAAATTGTAAATTATATTATAAAAGATATTGTCCTATGAGGATTATAATAGTCACCAAAAAATTCTTGAAAACTTTGTTTAATGTAAGTAATAATATGAATAATTAAGAATTAAACTAAAATCAAAGAATTAATAACTAAGTAATAAACTAAGCAGCGATAAAATTGATTGATTGATTAATGACGAAAGCTATGAATCACTTATATCCTTATTTTTTTTCACTTTACCTTCTTGATTTTATCATAATTGATCATATATATCCTATAGTTGTGATTGCCGTCTCTATCGATCTAATCAAATAATCCCTATTAAAATAGATAGAAATTAAATTGTGATCTCTCAATCTATCAAAACTTTTTCTATGTAACTAGATTTAAGGCAATACTATAGACAACTAATAAACAATTGAGATCTCTCTTCAATTGCCTATTAATTTGATGTTTATAGGTTTATTAAGTTACCAACTCTTATTTTGCAACATAACAAATAGGATCCAATCCAATCTTTTGATTCAAATTGAATTTAAAATAATAAATATCACAAACATATTTCATTAAATAAAAAATGTAAGGTTTAACAAATAATTCAAGAATAATTCATAAAAAAGAATTTATAAATCCATATATTGGCACCCCGCCCTCGTGGTTCACGTGCCTGACATCTGAACGCGTGTTCCATAAGGGTAGCGAGCCCACACCAGGACAAACATCAAAACAACACCCTTCTCCTATTTCAGGAAAAATTATTTTGGGAAAACCTCAATCTGGAGTT
>JAOQMP010082301.1:0-17945 GCA_027563575.1 Erythroxylum pedicellare
ATGGATTGATTTTGTAAGATTTATAATTTTGATTATGGTTAGTCAAATATTCATCTATCAAACATCCCCACACTTAAGCTTAAGCTTTTACTTGGCTCAAGCAAAGCTTAAGTGTGGGGATGTTTGATAGATGAACATTTGACTATATTTCGACATCCATATTTGATGTATTTTGCTTGATATTTGATACTTTTATTTTATATTTAGTGCTTAATATGTTTCAAGTGTGTTTATAGGTTATAATTGCTTGCATGAAGTTAAAGGAGAGGAAACCGGACAAAAACACAACTAAACTAGGAATAACTACAATCTGGAAGAAATGCACGACTATAAACTTTTGCATGCCTGACACTTTCGTGATATCTAGTATACTCTGATTATACAAGTTTATGTTAAAAGTTGTGCATAACCTGAAAACCTAAATTTTCATATAAATTGGACTTTTCAGAGACGATTGGGAAGCAAGACTTTGGGAGTCAATTTGCAAACGTGGAGAACATCTAGAAGGGTTGATTTTGCTCCAGAAAAGTAGGAAACACAAAGATTTCATCAAAAGATTCATTGGAATATAGGATAAAACCTCTATATTGCAAAAACATTTGACCGAAGACAATTGGGGAGATTTAGAGTTATGAACTTGTTGTTTTCAATTTATTTTTCTTTCAGTTTATGTTTGATTTTTTTTCGATCATATGTAACTAAACATCCAGTTAGTATTTAGGTTAGATGAACCTTATTTCAATTCTTTGATGTGATTTGATTATTTTATTAAAGCAATTAGTTGTTTGACATATTGTGATCTGATTATGCATTTTATTTATGTCTAATAACCCAAGAATATGATATCGTAATCTAGTTTCATACATAGAGATTGAGAAACTCTAGTGTGAATAGATCTACTATAATTGGAAAGAGTTAATTACATCCTTAGAGATAGGATGACATAAATCTTCTAGATTACGGTCAAACCTGAAAGAAGGACTTATAAAGTGATAGCGCAATCTTATAAGATTTAACCTAAGTATTTAAGCTAGAGACATTAAGATTAGTTGTTAGTAGATTCAAGGTCAGCTATTAGCATACCATAGGAGTCTCCAAATTCCAATACATCAACAAAAAAATTGCAAGAAAAAGATCAATATGTTAGGGGATTAAGGGGATTTGAACCTAGATACTAATTTCTGATAACGATAGTTTTATAAGTGAATTCAATTATCATTGCATTTATTATTATTTCCTATTTTTTAATGGTTTACTTTTCATTTTATTTTTATTAAAAATATAAAATCAATCTGTAGGTTAGATAAAGGTGAAGGATAATTACTAGTATTCATAGTCTTCAAAGGATCGACTTGTACTTGTTCGTACTAGCTACAACTATGTCATACACTTGTAGTTATTACAATATTGACTATCAAGAAATAGGCCAATCATAATCCTAGGTAAGTTACATTCCCATTGGGTTGGTCTATTTTTTGTTACTCATATCTTTCCTTTTAGTGCAGTAGAGATATAGAGTTTGAAAACAAAAAATATATTCAAAATGAATGCTCATTGCCTGAAGTCATATTATAAAGATTCCCAAATGAAGAATGTGGAAATGTTGATGCTTCTAGATGCAAATGGCATCATTTGATGAGGGTAACACTTAGTCGAGCAAACGAAATTGATAGATAGATATTTGACTATATTTTACCACCTTTATTTAATGTATTTTTCTTGATATTTTATGCTTTTTTTTCATATATTTGGTACTTAATTTGATCCAAGTGTGTTGATAAGTGATAACTACCTTTATGGATTTAAAGGAAAAAATTTTAGGCAAAAATGTGGCGTAAAACAGAAAATTAGCAATCTCAAAGGAGTTCACGGGGATGTGAAAGTGCACGGCTGTGCACTTTCATACCCCCTTACACTTTCATAACTTCAAAAGTTTTTGGACTTACACATTCTAGCACATGGAACCATATAAAAAGATGTTTTTGACAGCAAATGAAAGGAGGAGGCTTTGAGAAGCAATTTCCAGATGTAAAGAACATTTAGAATGGACGATTTTGGTTAAGAGACGTGAAAAACAAGAAGAAATCATCGAGATATCCATTAGAATACACGATCATCCCCCTACATCCAAAAAACCTTCAAGAGAAGAAAATAAGAGAGATTTAGAATTATGATTCCATTATTTTCGATTCGTATTTCTTTTATTGTATGTTTGATTTCGTATTCGATCATATGTAACTAAACATCCATTTAGTATTTAGGTTAGATGAACCTTATATTAATACTTTGACAATATTTGATTCTTTTATTAATATGATTGGTTGTTTGATATATTGTGATCTGATTATACATTTTATTTATGTTCTCATAACCTGATATATTAGATCATAAATTGATTTCATACGTAGAGAATGAAAAATCCTAGTGTGAATAGATCCAACATAATTATGAGATAATTGCAACCATAGAGATAGGATGATATAAATCTTTTGGATTAGAGATAAACTTAAAAGAGGGGCTCATTGGTAACCCAATCTTATAAGTTTTAACCGAAGTAATTCAGTTAGAGATCTTAGGATTAGTTGTTAATAGACTCAAGGTCAATTATTAGCATACCATAGGAGTCTCTACTATCCAATACATCAGCATAACAATTGCACGATAAAAGGTCCATTTGTTAATAGTTTAAGGGGATACGAACCTAGATACTAATTTATGATAATGATAGTTTTATTAGTCAATTCTATTGTCATTGCATTTATTATCATTTCATAGTTCTTTAATTGTTTTAGTTTTTATTTTCTTTTTATTAAAAATATAAAATCAATCTAAAGGCTAGATAATAGGTGAAAGATAATTACTAGTATTCATAGTCTTTATGGGATCGATTCGTACTTGTTAGTACTAGCTAAAGCTATGCTATGCACTTGTAGTTTATTACAATATTGACTATCACGAAATAGGCCAATCATAAGTAAGTTATGTTCCTATTAGGTTGGAAAGTTTGTTATTGATGTGAGTTTATTTAATTGTTGAATGTTAATGTTTTTATGTATGTTTTTGATATTTTTAGTTCTTGGTTTAGTAGTTTAGTTTAGTTTTTAGGCAATTTTAATGTTTTGTTAAGTGTGAAGGGATAGGGGAGTAAGATGAGAAAAGTTAGTGAAAGAAACAAGGAAAGAGGTTTCTGGTGCGCTCGTGACAAAGAAAGACACGAGCGCAACCGAAGTTATGGATTTAAGGAAGAACAAGGTGTGATTGTTGGACCCTATTTTCGAAGTCTAACTTCAGAATCATAAAACATGAGCGTATTATCCTGGAGGGTAGCATCCACCAACTGCTGGTAATCACAGAAATTGTGGATCAAGACTTTCTCCTTGATCCCTAGATGAAGACCTCCCTTAAACTTGCGGTACTTATCCTCCTCATTCGCAATAATGTTGACCGCATACTGTGAAAGCTGGGTGAACTTCAACTCATACTCACTCATACTCATATCCCTCTGTCTGAGATTTGGAAACTTCCTGACCATTTCTTAGACATAAACCCTTGAGAGGTACTTCTTCCTAAAAACTTCTACAAAGTCTCTCCAAGAAGGGAATGAGTGCTCCAATGCTTGAGAGGACTAAGAGGAGTTTCCACATACAGAGTGAGGTAGAAAGTAGTGGCTCCATTAAGAGCAAGCAAGCAAAGGTAGTTTCAATACAAGCTCAATTGCAGGGGGTAATAGAAGGTCGTAGGGAAGCGGGTATACGAACCCCCAATGTGAGCATTGTGGGAAATTTCATAGAGGAGAGTGTTTCAAGTTACTCAGAGCATGTTTTCGATGTAAGGAGAAAGGACACATAATCAAAAACTATCCCTAGATACCAAGGCAAGAGGGGTCGTAGTTGTAAGCCCCAAGGAGAGTTGAAACAGTGGGAACCAGGCAAGTCACTGAGGTAGGCAGTTTTAGAGTGGTAAGAAAGGTTATTCCTTTAGGAAAGGGGTCAGGCATAGGCCAGGGTGTTTGCTATGACCAGAGAGGAAGCTACAGCCGCATGTAAAGTTATTACGGGTATGACTCAGTTATTAAATTCAAAAGTGTATTTACTGATTAATTCTGGTTCCACACATTCTTTTGTTTATGCAAGCATGACATTACATGGTGTGCATTTATTGCCATTGGATAGTCCTTTAATTGTTAGTACTCCTCTAGGGAGGATTGTGATAATCAGTCATATATATGGAGGTTGTGAACTCCTTATTGATGGTGCTAGACTGGTAGTAGACTTATTGCCTTTAGACCTAAAGGGGATGGATGTCATACTTGGGATGGATACTATAGAGAAATATCATGCAAAGTTAGTCTGTAGCCTTAAAGAGGTAGAGTTTGATCTTGGTATGGGTGAGAGGGTAATATTCAGAGGAGACAGGAGAACTTCATCATTGGGAATTATTTTAATTTTACTAGCTTTACAGGATGATGAGAAAAGGGTGTCAAGCCTTCTTGGTACACGTTCTAGACACTGATGTGAATGAAGGGAAGTTGAAAGATGTTCCGATTGTGAGGAAATTTTTAAACATGTTTCTAGAAGATTTACCTAGTTTGCCATCGATGAGGGAAATTGAGTTTGCTATTAACCTGATTCTAGGTGCTACATCTATTTCCATACCACCATACAGAATGGTTCTAACTGAGCTGAAGGAGCTTAAGGAACAGTTGGAAGAATTGTTAGAGAAGAGTATATAAGGCTGAGTTCGTCATCATGGCGTTTTGTTTGTTAAAAAGAAGGATGAAACATAGTGGATATGTATTGACTACTGAAGGCTCAACCAGGTGACTATTAAGAACAAGTATCCTTTGCCATGAATTGATGACATGTTCGACCAGTTGCAAGGGGAAAGGTTCTTTTTTTAAAATTGATCTCAGGTTAGGTTGTCACTAGCTTAGGATCAAGGAATTCGATATAAATAAGACGACCTTTAGGAGTCGTTATGGGCATTATGAGTTCTTAGTCATGCCATTTGGATTGACTAATGCTTCAGATGCATTCAGGGACCTCATAAATAAAGTCTTCAGGGAGTATCTGGATCAATTCTTCATAATGTTTATTGATAACATCCTGGTTTATTCCAAAAGTTAAGAGGAACATAAAAAACATCTGAGGATAGTGTTGTAGACACTTAGGGAGAAGAAGCTTTATGCCAAATTCGACAAATGTTAATTTTGGCTACATAAGGTGATATTCCTTAGGCATGTGATCTCGAAGGATGGGGTATATGGTGATCTGAGAAAAATTGAAGCAGTAGTGAAGTGGCATGCATCAAAGATAGTGGCAAAAGTGAGGAGTTTTCTGGGTTTGGCAAGTTATTATAAGAGGTTTGTGGAAGGATTGTTTATGATAGCTGCTTCACTGACCAAATTATTAAGGAAGAATTAGAAGTTTATATGGAGTGATGGCTGTCAGAAGAGCTTTGAGGAACTTAAGCACAGATTGACAAGTGCTCCAATTCTGACCTTACTTATGGGAGATAAGGGTCATATAGTTTACAGTGATGCTTCAAGAAAGGGTTTGAGCGGTGTGTTGATGCAAGGAGACAAGGTGATAGCTTATGCCTCACGGCAAAATCCTTATGAGTTGAATTATCCAACTCTTGGTCTAGATTAGTAGTAGTAATATTTGCCTTGAAAATTTGGGGACATTATCTGTATAGGGTTCAGACGAGGATCTTTACAAATCATAAAAGTCTCAAGTACTTACTGAGCTAGAAAAAGTTAAATTTGAGACAGAGAAGGTGGTTAGAGTTGATCAAGGATTATCACTTGTTGATTGAGTACCATCTAGGAAAGGCAAATGTAATGGTGGATGCCTTAAGTAGGAAATCCTCCATAGCCCATGTTCACACTGTTTATTTATTGTTGTTAACAGAGATGGCTAAGCTTAGAATAAGTTTAAAACAAGAGGAAACTGATTGTATTATTGCTAATTTTAAAGTGAGAACAATACTCCGGGAGAAAGTTAATGAGTTGCAAGCATAGGATGTAGAATTGAGCAAGCTCCAAGAAGAAATTCAGAATGGTAAGAAATCTGAATTGGTAGTGAGGAATGATGGACTTATGGATGTAGGAAACAGACTTTGTATTTCGAATGTCAAGGAAGTAAAGGATGAGACACTTGAAAAGGAACAAAATGCACCTTATGGCATACACCCAGGTAGCACCAGGATGTACAAAGATTTGAGAGAGCATTTCTGGTGGAAAGGCATGAAGAAGGATGTAGCAGAATAGGCAAGTAAGTGTCTAGTGTGTCAGCAAGTCAAGGCTGAACACCAGGCACCTTTAGGCAACTTAAGGCCATTGTCTATTATTGAGTGGAAGTGGCAAAGGGTGACTATGGATTTTCTGATGGATTTTCCCAAGACTAGTAGGAAGCATGATGCTATATAGGTTATTGTTGATTGCTTGACTAAGTCAATCCATTTTCTAGTAATTAAATAGACTGATTCTCTGCATGTGCTAGCAAAGAAGTATATTGATGAGATAGTGAGATTACATGGGATTCCAAACTCTATAGGTTTTGATAGAGATCCTCAGTTTACTTCAAGATTTTGGAAAAGTATACAAGAATCTCTAGGGACTAAGTTACATTTTAGCACTGCTTTTCATCCTTAACAAATGGCCAATCCGAGAGGACCATTCAAATCCTTGAGGGAATGCTCAAGGCATGTGTGATGGATTTCAAAGTAGCTTGGGATGAGCATTTTCCATTAGTCGAATTTGCTTACAATAATTCATACCACTCGAGCATTCAGATGGCTCCTTATGAAGCGCTATATGGAAGAAGGTGTGGAACTCCTATATACTGGGATGAAGAAGGACAAAGGAAACTAATCGAACCAGAGTTACTCCAGATGATAGTTGACAAGGTCGATTTAGTTAAGTAAAGGCTTAAAGCAGCTCGGGATAGAATGAAAAGCTATGCTGATGTGCACTAAAAGGAAATGGAGTATGAAATTAGTGAGAAAGTCTTTCTTAAGACATCTCTTTGGAGAGGAGTTATGAGTTTTGGCAAGAACGGCAAGTTGAGTCCAAGATATGTGGGTCCCTACGAGATTCTTGAGAGGATCGAACCACTAGCCTATAGGTTGGCACTGCCATCGGAATTGTCACAAATACATGATGTCTTTCATGTTTCCATGTTGAGGAGGTATAGATCCGATCCCTCCCACATCATTTAGGACACTGATGTTCAGTTGAGAGATGATTTGACTTATGAGGAGACTCTAGTGGAGATTTTGGAAACTAAGGAAAAGGTCGTCAAGAACAAGACAATTTAGCTAGTTAAAGTCCTATGGAGAAAACATTATGTTGAAGAGGCCCCATGGGAGCCCTTGGAGACTAAGAAGGAGAAGTATCCACATATAAGAATTTCGTCCTCAAAATTCTTTTAAGAGAGGGAGAAATGTTGGCCCTTGGATTTTTTTTTAGTTAAGCATGATTTAAATAAACTATGAGGTTTTGATAGACTAATTTTTTGAGTTTAAATTAGTCATGTCAATGTTAGTGGGATTTTATTTCATTGGTTAGTTGTATTAAAAGTGGTAAGAATGCATGGGGGCAATTTTGGCATAACACTTAAGCAATTAAGTTATAAGGAATCAAAGGAAGGGTAAAGTGGACTTTTAGCATTCATTAAAGGTAAAATAGAAAAAGAGAAATGTTGTCTTGCTTTTTTAGAAGAGAAAAACATGAATTGGAGAATGAAAGAAGAGAAAAACCAAAAATAAGAAGAGAGGAAGAGAGGTTTTGGTGTTTGAAAGAAAGAAGTTTATGCTAGGTTTCACCATTTCTTAGTTTTCAAGAGAGAATTTGAGATTGTTCAAGAAGAGAAAAAGAAAAAGGAAGAGAAGAGCTTTTTTTTGAGCCAAACATCTCTTCATTTGGAGAAGAATTAAGGTAAGTGCGGTTTTGGGTTCTTTGGATTTTGGAAGGGATTTTGGTTCATAAAGCTTAGGAAATGCATGAGTTTAAGTGTTCTAGGATCAATTTTAGTGAATTTGTGTTCTTTAGGTCTTCAATTTGAATTCTTATTTAATAGGATTTTTACTATTGTTGAAGGAGAATAGGAAAGGCAAGAGGAGTAAGAGCAGAGGCATCCTAAAGCAAATTTTATGCAAGGAATTCAAGGTGGGTTTCATGTTTATAATTGAGTAAATAAGCCATAAATGTTTCTTTCAACTAAATGGAACTTAATGTTTTCGACTACTTTATAAATGTGAATTTATTGCTCTTTAAATGCTTTGAGAAAGTGTTACATGTTTATAGTGGAAATTTATAAGACATGAACATTTTTAAAATCAGGAAAGTTAAACGTTCTCAATTGTGTTATAAATGTTGCATTTATTGCTTTTCTGAATTATTGAGAAATTGCTACATGTTTGATATGTGAATTGTGTTGATGATTTATAGAATGAATGTGAAAACAGTTTTTTAAAAGATATTGTGGATATGAAATCGTGTTTCAGAAATGTGCCATTTTGGGCAACATGTTTACAAGATGTGAAATTCATGATTATGTAGGTTTGTGGTGGGATGCTACGCTTTGTCGATTGCACTTTGACTTATTAAAGGCTTCCTCTGCCTGCCCGTTAATGGCTCAGAGCTCCTTCATGGACTCCCTCATGTTCACAAAACCATTAGATGGGATTGCGATAGTACATTCTGTTTACGACTAAATAAGACCATTTTGTGGGAATGTGTTAGTATGTTTTGTTTACAGACCAACCCAAACCATTTATGATGTGATTATGTGTTTAGAATGTGTTGACAAGTTTGACGATGCATGACTTATGTTGCTCATTAATTGCTTGATAATGTGAGAATTTGGGAACTATGTGTTTATAGATTTTGATGCAAAGTGATTATGACATTGAGTATTTCAATGGTTTTGCTTGGTTCCAATTATAAACTTGTTAGCACGATCTTTTAAGCTCACCCCCATTTCTTCCCATTTCCAGGTGATGAACAAGAGATCCAGTGAAAAAGAGTCAAGGCATCACTCCGATCATGTATATTTTTTTTATTTTAAGCTAGATTTTGTAAACACAAGGCTTTAGCTGCATTTCAAGTATTATTCATGTATCTTTTGTATTTTAGTTTTTTAAAAAACATTGATGTATTATGGCTTGAAATGCCCATTAATTCTTTCTAAAACTCTTATCTTTTGATGATAATGAAATATGATTGCATGTTTACTCATGACTCTCAAAGTTTGTACGTTGCATTTTCAAGCTTTCATAGGGGTAAGAATTTGTGTTCTGACTTCTAGGGAAAAACTGTATTGATTTAGGCTGAATTAGACAAAGTTTTCTTCTTATAAGTTGTAGATTATCTTTCTAGCTTTCCAATGATATAAAGTATGAAATTTTTAGATATTGGAATTGAGAGATATGTTCTTTATACATTAGTAATGCTGCATAGGATGTATACGGGATAGCTATAGTAAATGATGAGAATTAGTTGTATGTGATGTATCAATTGAGTTGAGAATTAAAAGTTTAATGAAATAAACTTGATATTTGAATACATATGAAGTGATATTGCACTAGAAGAGATGAATTTGAGAAGATTATGAGTGAACGTGATGTTAGAATGGATGTAGGAACCATTGGGAATGCTTTGGAAGGTCTTATGTTTCACCTATATCCGTTAGACGGAGTTTAGGTCTGTTAAACGAACCTTCTCGGGTCTGAAAATGTCTCCAGCTTAGTCCATTTCCATTAAATGGACCTTAGGTCCGTTAAGCGGACCTTCATGGGTCTAAAAAACACCCCAGAGCTTGGGTATGTCCGTTTAACGAATATACAATGTACACTTTTAGAAATTCATGATTTTGACCCTTTAGATAGCAAAATCCTTCTTTAAGATCTTCATAAAAGTTATAGATAATGAAGTCCTATTCGAAACTATACTAGAATAAGTATAATTTGACATCTCTAGTGAGAGTTATGCCTATTGTCCCAAAGCAGGGACAGTTATAAATTGTGGGCTCGTTGATG
Organism: Erythroxylum pedicellare; assembly: GCA_027563575.1. Taxonomy (NCBI): domain Eukaryota; kingdom Viridiplantae; phylum Streptophyta; class Magnoliopsida; order Malpighiales; family Erythroxylaceae; genus Erythroxylum; species Erythroxylum pedicellare. The sequence goes on from JAOQMP010082301.1 coordinate 10,042, forward strand.
CTTTCTTATAATACATTTAGGCTTAAAGGGAACTTGAAATGTACTTAGTAGAGAAAATACAAATGAGTGATATGTTAAGGTGATGATTGAGGATATAAACTTATGAATGGATTAAGGTATATCCATTGATGAAATAGGAAACTTTTGGGATGTTATGAGAATGAAGATGAACTGGTGTTAGCTAAGGAGATTCCATGGAAATAACCCTACAGGATAATATGCTTATAGTTTATGATTATGGAGTTAGACTCTGGAAATGGGGTCCAACAGCGATCCCGAGAGTGTCTGGTGTGATTGCACTTAGGAATTTCGGCCAGGAGCTAGGCTATTTGCTCACTGGTGTGATCGCAAGGAAGCAGGGTGAGATCACACTACGTAACTTCAAGGTTAATTTTGTCATTTCACATCCAAAATGAATGGTAGATGTTTAGAAGAGGCCTACAATGTGTGAGAACGTGGGGAAGAGTCGTTACGATCCATTAGAGGTGGAGAGTCATGAGCAAATCAATGAATTCCGTCTCCAAGGAGGAGAAGTATAAAAAGAACGGAACCAAAAAAGAAAAGAAAAAAAAGAAAAGCAAGAACGAGGAAGAGGAAGTATGAGCTCAGTGAAGCTTGTAATCTAGGGCATAAGAACATTTGTTTCATCTTTTATTTTATTTTTAGTTTGCTTATGATGTGTGTTTTCTAGTTTTTTATTTCAAAGATTGTTTCACCCTCTAAGGTGAATCTTGTTTTCTAAACTTTTGCTATGTATGGTTTGCTATTCTTATGAATAGTTCTTATTAGATCTTAATGAGACTTAAGTTATTTTTTAAACTTATACAATTACAACTTGCATACTAAGAGATTAGTGTCTAAGTTTTATTCCTCAAAGGTTATGCGGTTCATCTCTGTTTTATTTATATCTGAATTGAGAAATTTACATTATGATAAAACAGAGTAGGTAATTCAAGCCTGAGAGAGAAGAATTACTTCTAAAGAAACTTGAGGTAGCAAAATAATAGGATTTAGATTTACTTCAGCAAGATTTGATAACAATTTTTGGAACTTTAATCTTGTGAATTTGGGAAAGCAATTCCTTTTCGTAATGATTTAGTTTTGTCCTAAAAGTTCAAATGTAATTGATTTATTTATATACCTTTTAATTTCTAAATCTTTTTATTATTAACTTAAACAATCTAGAAAAAATTGATTGGTGGTTAGTATAAATCCTCGTGGAAATGGTAATCGTGCTACAATAACCCGTACGTTTGCGGTCGGGGTCTGAGTGCATTTAAATTTATAACTCACCAAGTTTTTGGTGCCGTTGTCGAGGATCTATCTAACATCAATTTTATTTTAATTAGAGGTTGATTTAAGTATTTCATTTCTTACAGGTGTATGTCCAGGAGAAAAATGAGAAATTAAACAAAGCCTTTAGTTGAATTTCAAAACGAAGTTTCTCAGTTGGAAACAGCTCTACGTCAAGCGGCTGAAGACATAAGTGTGACTAAAGCTGTACTATTAGAGCATATCATGGCAAAGGACCAAAAGACATTGATGGATGTGGTTAGGCCTAGATTTCGACCAAATCAGCAAAGTGTAACATGACCTGCTGTGACAACGAACAATTTCGAGATTAAAACAACTTTATTGCAGGTGTTGCGAGCGACAGTGGAGTTCTATGGATTGGAAAATGAGGATCCAAATACCCATATCACAAATTTCCTGAAAATTTGTGACACTTTCAAGTACAATAGAGTAACAGATGACGCGATTTGATTACTATTTTTTCCATTTACTCTAAAAGATAAAGCTATGTGTGGCTCAATTCTCTTCCATCAGGGTCCATTACTATATGGATCGGGTTAGCTCAAGCATTTCTATCCAAGTATTTCCCTTTATCCAAAATAGCGAAGATCATTAAGGAAATAACCAACTGCCAACAGCAAGACGATGAATCTTTGTATGAGGCTTGGGAAAGGTTCAAAGAGTTACAACGAAGTTGTCAACATCACAAATTAGCTCAGGAATTACTGCTGCAAACTTTTTACAATAGAGTTAACACCACCACTCGTGGTACAATTGATGCAATAGCAGGTGGATCTTCAATGAAGAAGTCAATTAATGCGGCATATGATGTACTAGAAGAAATGGCAGCCACTAATGCATTATGTGCATCAGACAGATCTCGATCGATGATAAAAGAGAAGAAGGGGTTTTTGTCTATAGATCCAGTGACTGCTTTACAGGCGAAAGCTGCAAATCTTGCGAAATAGATTAGCAGCTTCACTTCAAGTTTATCAGTGGCGGCAGTTCAAAGTGCATGTGAGCTATACAGTCAGCAAGGGCATTTCGCCAATGAGTTTTTAGTAGTTGTTACAGCTGAGCAACCTAATTTTTTGGGAAATAACCTTCTAGGAAACAACCCATTTTTAAACACTTACAACCATAGATGATGGAATCATCCCAACTTTTCATGGAGTAACAACAACAACATAGTGTGAGAGTAAAGACAACTTCAACCTAGGCATCCATTCGAGGATAAGGTGGAGAAATTTATGTAGATGATTGGAACTAAGTTGAATCAACAAGATGAATCACAACAGAAGCTAAAAGCGAAGGTTGATCAAATAGCGGAAAATCACTCTTCATCAATTAACAATTTGGAGTTCCCAATGGGACAATTGGCAACTACTCTTGCTCAACAGAATCTTGGAGGTTTCCTGAGTACCACAGAACTAAATCCAAAGCAGTTCTTAAAAGTTATATGACTAAAGAGTCATAACGAAATGGAAAATCAAGTAAAGAACAAAGCAACCAAGCAAACAGAAGAAGAGTGCGATCACGAGCCTGTTGATGATAAATAGAGTAAGGAAGCAGGATGCGATCGCCACAATGGAAGGTGCGATCGTGAACGTCATGAATCAAGTAAAACCAAGCAGGCCAAAGAAGGTAAGTATGTATCACCTGTTTCTTTCCCTCAACGAGTTAAGAAACAACCGTATGAGAGGTCGCTTATGCCCAAATATGCTAAATTTTTTATAGATATCTTAACCCATAAAATGTCGCTTATTGATAACGAGACTGTGCAACTTCCAGACAAATGTAGTTCAATTATTTCTAACACTATTCCTTCAAAATTACAAGATTATGGAAGTTTCACAATTCCTGGTGTAGTTGGCGATATACAATTTAACAAATGTTTGTGTGATTTGGGTGCTAGTATAAACTTAATGCCCCCATTCAGTTTTTCATAAATTAGGTCTTTGAGAAGTTAAACCAACATTTATGGTGTTACAACTAGTGGATCAATCAATCAATTAAAGAGGTTGTTTGAGATTTTGGAAGATGTGCTCATGAAAGTGGACAAGTTTATAATTCCAGTGGATTTTGTGGTGTTGGATTTCAAGGCTGATTCAAAATGTCCATTGATTTTGGGCTATCCATTCCTTTACACAAGAAAAGCTCTAGTAGATGTCTATAGAGGGAAACTCATACTGCACATTGGTGAGGAACAAGTTGAGTTTTGTATGAGGTTGGCAATGAAGCACCCAATGGATAACGAGGTTTGTATGAAGGTAGATGTTGTGGATGAATGTGTGTTGAGTGTAGGGGAAAGCAAGGAGAAAGAAGTTTCCTTTGATCTGGATGTAGAGGGTATTGGTGAAGGTAAGGGTGAAAGAGAAAGAATAAAGAAGTTGCTCCGAGAACCAAATCTAGCTCCATCATCTATTGTGCGTCCAACAGTTCTAGAGTTGAAACCATTACCGAGTCATTTGAGGAATGCATTTCTAAGGGAAGGGGAAACCCTACCTATTATTATTTATAGTAATTTAACAAAAGAGCAAGAACAATGGCTGGTGGAGTTGGTAAGGAAGCATGTTAGAGCTGTGAGGTGGCAGATTTCTAATATAAGAGGAATTAGCCTCGATGTAGTGATGCACAAAATTTACTTGGAGGAAGGAAGCAAGTCTGTGAGGGAACGACAGAGAAGATTAAATCTAAACATGAATGAAGTCGTAAAGAAAGAGGTCATCAAATTACTTGATGTGGGCATTGTCTATCCTATTTTGGATAGTGAGTGGGTAAGTCCAGTTTAGTGTGTGCTAAAAAAAAGAGGTATGACCGTCATTGAAAATGAGGAAGGTGAGGTTATTCCTACCAGAATAGTTACGGGGTGGAGAGTGTGCATTGACTTTAAGAAGCTAAACTCTTCTATATGAAAAGATCATTTTTCCATTACCATTTGTTGATCAAATGGTGGAGAAAATATCAAGTAATGCATTTTATTGTTTCTTGGATGGATATTCGGGTTATAATCAAATTTTTATCTATCCACAGGATCAAGAGAAGACCACATTCTCATGCTCCTATAAAATATTTGCATATAGAAGAATGCCTTTTGGTTTGTGTAACACTCTAACGTTTTAGCGATGTATAACGACAATTTTTGATGATTTAGTGGAGGATTTCATAGAAATATTTATAGATGAATTTTCAGTTTTTAGTGATTCATTTGAAGCATGTTTGCATAATTTAGGGAAGGTGCTTGCACGATGTGAGTAATCAAATTTAGCTCTCAACAGGAAGAAATGCCATTTTATGGTAGATGAGGGCATAGTGCTCGGGTATAAAATTTCCAGCAAGGGAATTGAAGTTGATAGAGCTAAGATCGAAGTGATAGCAAAGTTAGCACCTCCTACAAATGTGAAAGGAGTTCGTTCATTCTTAGGACATGTCGAGTTTTATAGAAGATTTATTTAATATTTTTCCATAATTGCTTGACCTCTAACTAATTTTCTTGTGAAAGATGCTCCATTTGATTTTAATGTTCAGTGTGTGCAGGCCTTTAAGACACTTAAGGTGGCTCTTACTACAGCACCAGTGTTAGCAGCACTCGATTGGTCATTACCATTTGAGGTGATGTACGATGCAAGAGATCATGTTGTAGGTTGTGTACTAGGGAAGCGAAAGGATAGGAAATTGGACGCAGTCTATTATGCAAGCAAAACGTTATTGAGAGCTCAACTATATACACAACAACCGAGAAAGAGCTATTGGCCGTGGTTTTTGCATGCAAGAAATTTAGATCATACCTCCTTAGAGCAAAAGCAATAATCTTTTCACATCATGCAACATTGAGGTATTTGTTTAACAAGAAAGATGCAAAGCCAAGATTAATTCGTTGGGTGTTGATATTACAGGAATTTGACATTGAAATTAAGGATAAATAGGGAGTTGAGAATTTGATGGCAGATCACTTATCTCGAATCGAACACGAGAATAATATGCACAATTAGCCAATTCAAGAAGAATTTCCAGATGAGCATATTTTCCTTATTCAGCAGTTAGAAACCTTATGGTATGTCGATGTAGTAAATTATATTATGAGCGGTATCATCCCTTCCGATTTGTCTTATCAACAACAGAAAAAATTCTTTGCAGAAATTAAGAATTAAAATTTGGAAGAATTGTATTTATTCCAAATATGTGCTGATGGATTAATTCGAAGATGTGTTCCGAAAAGTGAGATGATCTTTGTGTTAATTCATTGTCATGATTCACTTTATGCAAGGCTGTTCGTGCGATTTGGAGTTCCACGTGTTTTAATCAGTGTTGGTGGTTCTCATTTTTATAACTCAAGGCATGAAACTCTGCTTAAATGTTATAGTGTGTAACATAGCGTGGCAACACCCTATCATTCGTAAACAAATGGGTAGGTGGAAGTTATCAATAGGGAGCTTAAAATGAGTTTGAAGAAAACCGCGAATAGAGCAAGGAAAGATTGGGCTATGAAACTTGACGATGCATTGTGGGCATATCGGATAGCTTTCATGACACCTATTGGAATAACTCCATACAAACTTATTTATGGTAAGGCATGTCATTTTCCTTTGGAACTTGAACATAAAGCGTACCGGGTTATCAAAACTCTTAACATGGATAGCAAAGTGGTGGGAGTAAGAGAGTGCTATAGTTGCAAGAGTTAAAGGAGTTACGTTTCACAGCTTATGAGAATGCCAAGTTATTGAAAAAATGAACTAAGAGTTGGCACGACAAGCACATTAAAGATAAGCACTTCAAGGAAGATGATTTTGTATTATTATATAACTCTCGATTAAGATTATTTCCAGGCAAGCTACGTTCAAGATGGAATGGGCCTTTCAAAGTCACCACTGTTTATAGGAATGACGCTTTGGAACTTGACAATGCATATGGTGAGAAGTTAAAGATGAATGGGTAAAGATGTAATCTTTATCTTAGAGGTCTTATCCATTGACCTAAGGAGGTAATGGCTTTTCAATTTAACCCTTGAAAGAAAGGTTTCGATCATGCTAAAAGATCTTAAAATTAACATGTGTGTGTGTAGGTTTAAATAAAAATTTGTTTAGTTGTTTAAGAAGTTGTTTATAGGAAATAAATCTGGTGCGATCTTAAGTCTAGCGTGCGATCACACTATTATGTAGGTGAAGCTTTAGATATGATCGCGAGTCAGTAAGGTGTGATCGCAACATTGTTGATTCTTCTGGCTGTAGGTTCGGGTGCAATTGTAAGTCAGTACTGTGCGATCGCGACCATGGCATTATCTTGAAGGTGCAATCTTGGGAGCGATCGCGAGCTGGCTGGTGCGATCGCACCATATTAGGTAATATTCAAAATTCAAATTTTTCTCAGTTGCCTAAAGAAATTTATGAGTCTTTACCTATTTTTTCATTTCCTTTGGCTATTTAAACATCATTTAGGAGTTGTCTTGTGATATTCAAATCTCAAAACCCTAGCCTCCAAAATTCTTATTTATGAATTATGAAAGAGAGAGAAGAGATAAAGAAAGAGAAAGGGAGATAGAGAGAGAGACCTATCCCTGCAAAATATCCTTCAAACAAAACACCCATTGAAGAGAATGTCAAGGAGGAAGATGATAGCAACCAAGTATAAAGGGAAGGGTAAGGCCGTTCAAACGTTAATGTCAGATCTTTCGGCACAATATTCTGCCCTTTTCCTAATCTTCTCGCATGAGGAAGGAAAGAAGTACCACAAGGTGAAAGCGAAAAGAATCATTGTACCAAGGGACTTTGAATGGGAGATGGTGACACAGCTAGGTTTAAAGGATAATCTTCTAGCTATGGCTGAGCGATTGGGATGGCAGCATTTGATTATGGAAGAATGGGAGATCTATGAGGAGCTGGTATATGAATGTTACACCATATTGGTGGTGGAAGCGGAAAATTTTACAAAACTGAGGTTTAGGCTATGCGGAGAATAGTAGGAGATGGATTCCTAGATGTTAGAACATTTACTTGGGTTGCCACAATGGAGTTCATCTAAACCAGATGGTAAATTTTCCTCTGGAGACTTCTAGAAATCAATTACGCAATGATCATTAGCCTATTCTATTCATGACACCCCAAATTTGTTCATTCGGGATGCCTCGTTGATTCTTCTACACAAATTCATGGTGGTATCAGTTTTCAACAGGTTGGAGAGTAACAAGGTCTCAAGCTAAAAGTTATATGCCTTATGGTGTGCTTCTACTAACATGCCCTATTGTGCCTCCTTCAACTTGTTGAAGGGTTTTGTATAGATGGCACAACCTTCAAGCACCAAATTGGGATTAGGGTATTTATTGACCGTATTAGCTCAATTAGTGGGCCTCGACTTCACAACTCTAAAATGCGTTCCGACAGAAGTTTTCGACCAAAGATACTTACATGTTATTAAAACAAATTTTTTAAAGAGAGAAGTAGCATTTTTGTTTTTCTTAGGTTAAATGTGCAGCTACACATTTGACATTAAAGTGCTAAATAAAGATGGTCTTTATTATGGTTTATCATCATTAAATGAAGTTATGAACTTACCATTAAATGGTTTAATGGTTATCTTTTAATGTTAGCATGTAACCTATTAGCATTCATTAGATT
>JAOQMP010082330.1:0-17941 GCA_027563575.1 Erythroxylum pedicellare
ATCATATAATCTTTCTAACATCAACGTAATAATTAACTCTACAAACTTTCATAAAGATCTTATAATTGATGTAAATCATACTTATTCATCAAAAAAATTTTGGGGGCCAACAGATTGGTTGTTTTATTTGTGGAAGATTGTAGGTTTCGTATAGGGGGTGTTATAGCTGCACAATCTAAAAGGCATCCTTTTGTAGCGATGCTATATGGGTATGTAAAAGTATTCTTCTCCTGGTCCTCCAAAGCAATAACAACCTGAATAACCATCGAGAAAGCAATAGTAAGCACGAACAACAAGACATTCTAACATCTGATTAATAAAGGGTAAGGGAAAGTGATCCTTTCTACTTATCGAGTTGAGCTTATGACAATCCCAACAAACTCAACATCCATTTTGTATTCGAGTCAGAATCATCTCCCCTTTCTCATTCTCCATAACTATAATGCCCAACTTCTGAAGAACCAACTAGAAAGGAGTTACCCACTTACTGTTAGAGATGGGGTATATGACTCCCACATCCAGTAACTTCATCACTTCCTTCTTCACCACCTCCATCATCGGTGGGTTTAGAAGTCTTTGCACTTGATAGACTACAGTAGCTCCTTCCTCTAGAAAAATCCTATATATGCATAAGGAAGGACTAATACCTTTAATATTAGCAACTATCAATCCTAATTCCATCTTATATTCTCCCAAAACACTAACGAGCCTTTCTTCTTGCACCTTTGTAAGGTCACTTGCTTTGATAATTGGAAGTATGTTATTAGTACCTAGATAAGTGTACTTGAGGTGAGTTGGTAAGGGCTTCAACTCCACTTTTGGTCCCTATACAATAGAAGGTAGTGGTAGATTAGTACTAATGGGTAATTCTAAAAAGTAAGGGACATACCTACCAAAAAGATTTATCTCAAACACCCAAATTGCTTCCTTTAGGTCCTCTCCCAACTCGAACTTTCTTTGCCAATATCATGAAATTTTTTTCTCTAGCAGGTTAGTCAAGGCTACCTCTAAAGGGTCAACTATAGAAAGAAGAGACCACTGCTTTACCAAAGAGTCAAGAATATCTACCTTAGCAACCAACTCCAAATGTAATGGATAACATATGGTATCAAAGATATTGAAATAAATGACCTAGCCATCTAACTCCATAGTTAACACACCACTGTGTACATCGTTTTTTGTCCGATATGTCTTCAAGAATGGCCTTCCTAAAAAAATTATTGAAGGGCTCAAAGAACCCTGATCCTGCATACCTAACATATAAAAATCTGTAGGGAAACAAGCTCGTTGACGTGCACCAAAACATCCTCGATAACCCCCTCAAGGTATTTGTTAGGTCTATCAACTAATTGAATAATAACACGAGTATTTATCAAAGCTCCTTAATTTATCAAAGATAATTAAAAATAAACAATGGCATAATATTTATCAAAGCTCCTTGATTCTTACCTAATTGTAAAGCCCTTGAAGGTTAAATCAAAATAATCCAAGGATTGCACTATACGGTGCAACCTTGGGTCATTCACTTAATCAGAGCCTAAAATGAATGGACTTAAGTTAAACTATAGAACTAATTTCTTGGATCCCTTGCAATGAAGCAATTTGATTTTTACCTAATCGCACAGGCATTAGAGGTTAAATCAAAATAATCCAAGGATTGCACTATAGGGTGCAACCCTAGGTCGTTCACTTAATCAGAGCCTAAAATGAATGGACCTAAGTTAACCTATATAACTAATTTCTTAGATCCTAGGCAATGACGCCATTTGATTCTTACCTAATCGTAATGGCATTAGAGGTTAAATCAAAATAATCCAAGGATTGCACTATAGAGTACAACCCCGGGTCATTCACTTAATCAAAGCCTAAAATGATTGGACGTAAGTTAACCTATATGCCATGCAATGTAAGTTAATTGGAGAAAAGGGGGGTTTTGATTTTTTTTAAATCATTAATTGAACTAAATTGAGTTGTAAAATGTATTTTTGGATTTTAAGGATATAGAAAACAGAAAGATGAAAAAACAGGTGATTAAATGGTGATAGAATCCTCTTGAAAGTGAGCTCTGGCTATCATAGTTCGAAATTGATTTTAGTGGAAGTAGAAATCACTAAACTTCAAAATGGTAAACCTTAAAGTACTCTTTAAGTCTAGGATCTTAATTAATAGGACTCCATTTCTTAAGATCTTGTTAAGTGCTCTTAGTGTGTGTAGTAGGATCAGTTAATGCAATAGGTCAAATGAAATCCAGAATCAACTCAATATCAAACATAACTATGCAAGATAAGAGAGAATCAAGAAGATTACAAATAGACATATATGAAACTTTATATATTTAAGCTTAAAGTTCTACATAAACCAATCCAAACTACATATAATGAATATCCAATGTTTGATTACAACTATAATCAAGTAGCTTATCTACAAATTACAAATCCTAGACCTAGGAATTTATAAATTCATAGCTGAACCATGGATTAAACTACTCCCCTTTTAAGCTCATTAAACTTCAACCATTGCTACACCTTCAAGATGAAAAGAAATTCCTAGCCACGCATTATACCCGGAAGCTTCACAATTGGGAATGAATTTGAGTCACCCATGGTGGAGGTTGGATAGTGGAAAAATGAAGGAAATTAGGGTTAGATGAGAGAAAGATGAGAGAGGACTCAGATGGATGTTATCCTCCCTTTTCTTTTCTTTTTTCTTCTCTTTAGGGAATCCTCTCACTTATCCCAAAATAGGGTTTCTAAATTGGTATTCAACTGTACTAGTCGGTTTGCCCGAATGGGTAAGCCAAATTTTCGAAAATGGTTTAGGTATGGGTGGTTGATTCAAAGGTTTTACCGAGACGAACCATTCCCGAGAGGTCTTTGGTAATATTCCCTGGTTTTTCCGCGGTGAAATATTTTCTTTACTATGGCAAAATCTGCTAGTGTTAATGTTGTTGACCTTGTGTGTTGCAATTTCTTGGTCTTCACTATTGGCTTTCCTTCTTGAGTGTCCTGCAATGAAAAGCAATAGTTTGCAGTATCAATTATCCTAAAAACCAATTAAGTGCAATTAATAACTAATTATGACAATTTTACCCTTAAATCAGATTAATTCAAAACAAGCACTCTTAAGCTAAATTAAGCATAATATCTGACAAAAAGAGCCAAAAAGTATAATCAAAACCATGAAAATATCATTAAATAATATAGAAAACCTGGGTTCAATCACTCCTAAATCTAACATACATCTCTTATACCTTATATTACCGATCTTACAAGGAATGATAAAAATACCTAGATCCTTACACTTAGGGGGTAACTTCTTTTGTAAGACTACTAACACGTTGCCCCCCACTCTAATCTTCTCATATCCCCTTAGCTTCTACTTGTTGGTGCATAGCTCCTTAAAAAATTTAGCATATCGTGAAACTTGCTTATTTGCTTCCAACAGAAAGATATTTACTTCCACCTTACGAAAGACCTACAATATTTCCTTTTCCATCTCCTGTTGCTTATTCTTTGCTAACTTGCTTGCAAATGGAACATAAGTTAAATTATTGATAATAGGGTGTGAAGTGCTTACCTGAGGATGGTTATCCTTCTTCTTCTTTGTTAGTTCAATTTCTTCCTCGTCTTCTTTCTCCTTCCCCTTCCTTATTCATTGTACCTCATTGCCACTTTTTAAGGTAATATCGCAAGCATCTTCTCTTGGGTTTCTTTTAGGTTGACTAAGCAAGCTTGTGGAACTTTGGGCCTATAGCTTCCCTATGGCATCAGCTAACTGACTGATTTGATTTTCCAAATTCTTCAAACCACTCCTCACTTCTTGCTTAAATTGAAGAATGCTAAATGATAAGGTATTAAAAACTTCCTCTAAGGACATACCTCTAACTTGTTGTTGTTTTGGTTGTTGTGGAGGTGGTGGTTGTTCGTTCGCAAACCAAAATATTAGTTTTACATAAATAATCGCGAGTATACGAGTTGTTACTTATAGTTTAAAATAGATATCATCCCATAGAGATTGATGTTAGACACCACTCAATTTAGGTTAAGCTTTGTTTAAGAAAATGATTTGAAAAGATTAGAAACTGGAAGGTAAATGAAAATCAATTAAACTAGCAATGAACAACCAAGTAAGGCAATGTGCAGTAATTTGATGGCTAAGGTTTAAAATTAGGAGTTACTCTATCCCTATTTTGCTTTCCTCTTATGTTCTTGATCCAACTATGCTTGACCTAAGATTGTCTAATGTTTAATTACCCTCTCTCAAGGCATAATTAGCTGACCCTAGTTGAATGGATTAGTCTTACCAACTTCTCCTAATCCTTCAACAAGATTTTAAGCATTCCTATAGTCCAGAACTCCTTCTATCTAGTCCAAAAAGCTGGAAAAACTTTAGATCTTGATGTTTTCACCACTTTTCCAAGGTAGATTTTTATTTCCCTTCTCTAGCTAACCTTCCAAAGTCATTTTTTCTATTTTTGGTTTATGATTAGATGGATGGAGGCTCCTAGGTTTTACAACCCTTATATATGGCAAAGGGAGGGTTAAACCACTTAAAAATCCCATGTTTAACTTGACCTTGGCAAGTTCCACCTATCATCCAGGTGAAATCTGGTAGTTGCACAATTGTTCACAAGCAAGATAGTGACAAAGATCTAATCATCTATAGTTACATAATCATGCACAAGCACAATCGTGATAAAGAGGAGGTCATCCGGTAGTTACACGAGCAGCATAAGCATGATCGTGCATAGTTGTCTGATAGCTTTCTGCACTCTTCATTCTTTTAGCTATAACTTCTGCTCTTAACCTCATATTGACTTGAAATTTGAACTACAAGCTCCTTACACATTGTCCTTCCTCTCCACCAGATTTCATTATCATCTAAATTCTATAAATCTATCTAGTGTTGCCATTAAATCACCTGTACCACATCATCATCTACAAATCTGATACCTACACAATTCATCAACATGGTACACCATTTATCCTACAAATTGGCTCCAAAACTACCTTAAACACTAGATAACGTAAAGAAATAACTAAACAATTCAAAGATTAAGAAAAGATGCTAAAGATCAAATAAACTAGAACTAAAACACATAAAGAATTACTTAAAACACATGAAAACACACTTGAAACATAACCTAAAAACACAATTATTAGTGGCCTTAGATGAAACTATGGTTGATTATGATGGAAACATTATGGTGCATGTAATCCTTGCACATGCATTAGAACTACGTCCTTGTTATGGGTTCCTATACTTGAAGTTTGGATGATCCTCAATTGGCTTTGGAACCCCCTAACTATGTTGACATGTTGTTTATCCTGTAAGGAAGGGCATGCATCTGTAGGATGGTCAAGTAATGTACAAATACCACATACCTTAGAAGGCCACTTTCCTATCAGTGCTTGCTGCATTAAGGAAATCAAATTTTCAACTTGTTGTTCCAACTTAGAGATAGAGACCTCTTTTACCTACTTTGTCGAGGAGGAATTATTATTATGATTGCCCCAATAATGGGAGTTTGCTACCACTGCTGCTATCAAGTTCCCAGCATCCTCCAATGTCCCACCACTTGTAGCATCTATCGTATTCCTATCTAGAGTAAGTAACCCTTCATAAAAATATTAAATTAATAATTAGTCACTTATTTGATGGTTTGGACAGCTATTCCAAAGCTTCTTAAAATGCTCCAAATACTCATACAAAGACTCCCCTGCGTCTTGTCAAATGCCAAATATCTCCTTCCTAATGTTAGTGGCTCTTGAGGCAGGGAAGTATTTCTATAGAAACGTATGCTGCATTTATTCTTATCTGTTGACCGAGATGGCAGGCAAGTCATACAACCACTCATTGGCTGCATCTAATAAAGTAAAGGGAAATGCCATCAGCTTAAGTTGCTCTACTAAGACTTCAGCTGGCTTCATACTTGAGCATGCGATGTGGAACTCTTTTAGGAACCTATTGGGATCGATGATATAGCCTAATCCTAGTGCGTTAGTGTCATGAAAACCTTTAAAAGTAGGCATCACACGTATCAATCCAAGTTTAATTTCAACTTCTAGCTCATTATCTGGATAATTGATACAAAGTGGATTAGGATTGAAAGAAGGATTTGTAAGCTCCTTTAATATGCACTGATGAGGTTCCATAATCTCTTTTACTTTGTCTGAGCTCTTGTCGACTTCTTCTTCAAAGGATATGGAACGACCACTCTCGGGAAGATTTGTATGGATCCCTCACTCTCTCTAACAAAATCTGGTGTGACCTGTAATAGGAGAAAAAAAGGAAAGGGTTAAATGGAGAAAGTAATGAACTTCAGTTTTCCTTAGCAAATTTAGGCAAACGAATGTGTTTTGAGCAACTATGAGACATAAAAACCGATGAGAAAATGAAAAAGATTATCAAAAGCAAAAATAGAAACAACAATTAACACATGCCAACTCCTCGGCAACAGTGCCAAAAATTTGATAGCCTGTCATTAACTACCAAAAAAGTTAGTAAATGGTGACCTTGGTTGAACCACAGAGAGCTGGGATGCAAGTGCTATTTCAAATGTTGTAAAAAAGAAGACAAAACACCATGAAATGATGAAAACGAAATAGCTAATATGTAATGAACTTAACTAAAAAGAAGTGTGTTAGAGATATCTTCGGGATTCCGGGATGTCCATTGATCCTTGAATCTAAATAAAAGGTACTCTTATTTTGGTGTTAGCCTATGGACTCAATTAAGCTCTCGAACCCTTAATTTCTCTAAAATAGTCAAAACTAATAAGCTCTAGAAATGCCCCAATCTCCACTATAACTAAGAATAGGCTCTCTAAGTTCAATAACAAAGATGCATTAGGTACTAAGAAACAACTAACTTAGGCCACCCACTCATAAGCTCGGAAGGTGTTAGCTAAAGATATAAGATCCTATATTAGTTGATTAAGTATCCTAACAAATCCAACTAACCTATTGCTAATTCTGGGGATCACTATGGACTATTACATATTACATGCTCATCCCTAGCCTTCGGATTAGAAAGTTACCTAAAGTGTGATCAAGCCTATAGGCAATTCCTAATTCATGACATTTATCCTAAATCAGAACTAACCTAGACCTACAAGCATCAATTTCAGACAAACTCAACTCCATTCTCATAATTTCCATCCCTTCATCCGTATAATATCTCCAAACACCTAAGTAGTCTAGCCACATATGTTCATATTAAACACAATTAATATTAGATAAACAAAACCCATACTAAGTCAAATAAAACCAAGGCTAGAAATTATCAATGAAGTGATAAAAACTGAAATTCAACACTAACTTAATAGAAATCAAAACCTTTTATGCTAACAAATGACTAATCATAACCCAAATTGCAAACTCTAAACTAATTGCATCAAAATGAAAATTCCAACACACACAACTTACATAAAAACCCAAATTAATTGATCATAAATTTAAAATATGCATAAATCCTAACTATTAAGAACAAATTAATTAAGAGCATCACAAATAAGCAAAAGCCCATAATATAAACCATTAAACATTTAAATACCCAACAAATTTACATATGAAAAATCACATAAATAAGCTCAATCAAGCAAGATTAAAACTGGAAAATTGAGGGAATAAACATCCAGTGATATAACATAAAGATTCCTTACAAAATTCATGAAGTTCAACTACAAAATCCATCAAACATTCATTCTAAATATTCTATAACATGTAAAAATATGATTAACACTAAGAAAGCTTTGAACTAATTGAATGAATATGAAAATAAAAATTGAAACAGAAAGAGAATGGCTAAGCATATGGAAAATAACCCAAAAAAAACTTCTTTCTTGGTTCCTCCTCTCTTTTTAGAGCTTTCCAAAAATGGCAGATTTTGAGAGTCTCTCTCTATTCTTGAAGTTTTTCTAAAACGGGAAGATTAGAGGCTCCTCCTCTAAGTCCTCTTCTTTTTCTTTTTGTAGTATGTTCCATTTAGGGTAAAATATAGGATTTTTTGTGCCTTAAAAGTCCAAAATGCCCCTCAAAAACTTAAGTTCGGAAGGTTGTAAGTGTTTGTCTACGCGCAAGCCACAATCGTGGGCTTTCGTGCATGATCGTGGCTAGTTTATCTGCTCTTTGTCACGATCGTGGCCAACTCCCCACAATTGTGGCCTTGCATTCAAACTTCTGTCATGATTATGGGTAACTCCCTACGATCCTGGCCTAGGATCAAACTTCTGTCACAATTGTGGCATATTTTTTGTAATTATGGCCCTGGGTTATTTCCCGGGTCTTCTCTGGTTCTCCTCCGAATGCCTTTGATGGTTTATCCTCTATTGGTGGCTCTCCAAACTTTGTCAAATTTCTTCCTTTTAGCATATATTTGTTTTCATTGCATTAATCTATATGTAGACACAAGATGAACACAAATTGAGTATTTAGAAACAACAATAGGATTGAAAAGACATTAAAATGTATATAAAAAAAAGATGATTTAATCTTATCTCATGCCCATGCAACCTCATGCATATCTCACGCCCATGCAACCTTATGCAGGCTATGAGTAGCTCTCTTCACTCTTCATGTTCTTCATATTCTTCATATTCTTTTCTTCTTCTTAATCTATGAAGACAAGTAGTGTGATTCTTTAAAAAAATAGCCCAAATATGGTGCTTTCAACTCACTTTAGCTCTTGTTCTTCCGAATTGTACCTAGAACTATATATGAACTAAAGTGAGTATCTTAAACATTTTCATATCATTAATCACAAAGTGTTATGGAATAAATTCATAAGCATATGTCAGTTAGCCCTTCATCTTCTCCATCAATCTCTAAGAAAGACTCATGAATCGCCTTTGAGATGTCAAAAACCAAAGAAAGAATGAAGAAAATTGCATCTTCTTTCCAAAAATCTCTTCCACAGTCACAACTTAATGCTTTTATACTAAAAAAATTAGGTTACAGTAGGACTGATGGCAAGTTAATGGCTATGATATAGGCTTTCATGCCCATAAACATGTGTCAAGGGCGTGACACTACATAAGACTCCTCCCATAGCCATGAATTTGCATCTTTTCCTTTGTTTTGGTTTTTTTTCCCTTCTCTTCATTCTAAACCTTTTCCTTATTGCTCCATGAAGCCAATTAAGTGTGAATCTTAAGAAGATGGCTCAATGAGTATGGTTTCAACTTAATTTCGCTATTATGCTTCAAAATTTTACCTAAGATCAAATATGAAATAACGTGAGTGTCTTAAGCATTTTAAAGCATTAATCACTAAGTTTCAAGGATTAAATGTATCAACAATTAACTCAATCCTCGTTATTTGATTCAACAAACCTGAGTATCTGAAAGTAACTTAAGTCACCAACAATTGAGGACTAAGTTGTTTTGGCCTTACTAGGTTTTTGTGTTTTGGTCTCTGTAGCTCCACTCAAAGGTAGAAATTATGATAAGTTCAACATTATTGTAGCTAGGTTTGGTTGTGGTTGGTCTATGATTTTGGCAAATTTGTTAGACGCAATTATATTCGAGTAGTTCTCTAGCTTTAGGGATTTTCTTTGGTTAATGGTTGCTTATAAAAGTTAAAGAAGTTGGTTGTCGGTGGAAGGGAAGCAAGGCTTATTGAAGGTGAAGGAGAAAGGAACAAGAAATGTAAGAGGAAATTTTAGTAAAGTTGTAAGCTTCAGTATCCAGATGGAAATGTAAATAGAATACGCTATGCATATTTAAAAGGTTTAATGAATTTTTAACTTTAAAAAGAAAGGTTAGTTAAAGGGTGTTAACTTAATTATTGGCACATTTATTATATCCTTAATTATGATTTGTAAAGTGAATTTTTTATTATTTTGCCAACCAAAATTATATTTCAAAATAATTGGATTCTAAGATCCATTTAATAATATTTGATGCATTTTATAATTTATATATGAATAATAAAATATTATTAAGAAAAACCAATTCTAAAATAAAAAGACCAACTAGTTATGGTCTATATAGAAAAATTCAACCATTCTCCCATTTGGTAAAAACTAATTAAGAAATATATTTTGAAAATAGCTTGATTTGTTCAAATAAAAAATTTAATAATTTCGCATGCAGTGTTTTGGTAAAACATCTCAACTTAATTATCCCAATTCAATTGAACATCTATATTAGACCATAGTAGTTACTATATTATGATAAACACACTATTTCCCATCATTAAAATCTTCAATAATTTACTAATCAAACCTTTTAATCAAGTACTAGTATAATGGAGCTTGCATTAATGAATTGTAAAATTATAAACAATACATAACCATATCAATCCATTCTCAGCCTAAGACTTTGATCTTAAAACAAGAAACATGATCCCTAAAAAGATAAAGTCTCATATGCAGATTAACTACCGAAAGGTAGCTTGCTCCATAAACAGCCATTGACTATGAAGATCAATCATAACATAAAACTATTTTCTTTCATAAAGAAGCCATAACATATCTTAAGATAAAAATGGATATATGTATATATATACAATAAGACAACCACATATATGCATTTAAACATCATAGTACAACAAACAAATGCAAAATCACAATTTTTTAATTTCAATTATTATAAATATATAATATAAAAGTCATCTCTGATCATATCTAAACATCATAAGAAAACATAAGAACCATACTGCTTACATCTCTATGAAAATTTATAAGCCTAAACCCTTTAGTCAGTAGGTTAGTTAACATAACTATACTAACAATATACTCATAAAATACATCATTATTGATCAACCTATACTTAAATCTTAAAGTATAAGCTCAAGCTCAACATACCTGACTCAACCAAAGTTGTTTTGTATTCTTAGAAAATTATACAAACAACATTGGCGGTGAAAAGAATGCAGCATATTAGTTATCATAGTAAATCTTAATGGTTATAAAAAATTAAATCAATAATTCTAAGAACTTCAGTGAAGTTCTTCAACCAATTGGCATGCATTGCTACCTCAAAACAAACTATAATCTCAACTTCTATTAATGAAGTAACCATAAAAGTCTAATTAGAGCTCTTACAAGACACAACTCCTCTAGGTAACATAAAGATGTGAAATGTAGTAGACTTCTTATATCAAAATTAACATATATCATCCACATGCCTATAAATTAATATAAAATATTTAATCTTGCACATATGGCACAATAATTCCTTCATTACAACCCATTGTTCATGACTAAGATTAAACAAATGCCTTCTAAAAAACTTATTGTAAAAGCAATATCAAGCCTAGTTTATAGTTTTAAATATATCAAAGTCCTAGCGAAACTATTATAAGGAATATAACTTATCTTAGGTTTTTTCACCTCCTTATGAGGATATTGCTTGTTGCTCAACCATTTCACTCTAGCTATAAGTGATATATTAGGCTTATAGTCCTACATATTAAACAACTTTAACACTCTTTTAGTATAAAATTTTGAGCTAGGTCTAAAACCTTCTTAGTTATATCCATATAATTCTCCACTATAAGGCCAAATTGTATGTTACTAAGAATTTTTATGCCAAAATATTTTAAAAGCATCTTCTTTATATTCTATAACATGCTCAATTCATGTTGCTAAGTAATATGTCATCTAGGTGTAGGAACAAAATCTTAAGCTTGCTCCAATTAAATTTAGAGTATATATAAGATTAAAATATGCTCTCCTAAAAATCCAAAGCTATGAACATCAAATTGAATTTCGAGTATGACTATTAAGATCCTGCTTCAATCTATAAGTTGACTTCTTAACATATCAACCTAATGTTTATTTCACTTCACCTTAAAAATTCTCAAGTTTATTTATATATACCTTTATAGTTATATCATTATTGAAGAAGGCTATTTTAACATCTGTCTAGTTAAGCTTAGGAGGTTATCAAAGCCATAATGATCTAGAATGAGTCCTTGGTTAATATTAGTTAGAAAGTCTCAATGTATTCCATTCCCTTTTCTTGGTGTAATCCTTAGCCACTTACTATAAACCTATCAACATTATCTTTAGCATCTCTTTTAGTCCCAAATGGCTTTTTAAAACCTATATGTTTAAATCTATCTAAAATATTGATTAACTCCCTAACACTAATTTTTTTCCATAGATAACATCCCATCCTTTATAGTCATGATCTATCTATGAAAATGATCATTCTCCATTGCTTCATCATATGGTGTAGGTCTCCTATCTTTCTATAAATATCTTAATGATATTATAAAATTAGCTTGAGTGTCCTTAACTTACTACTCAACAACATATTCTTCATCATAAAGATCAAGATCTAACCTCCATCCAACTCATCCCTACATACCTATAAACGTACCCTAACAATTATCTTATGAGCTATAAGAACATGTATTTCTATTGGCTCAGGCTCCTAAACTACATCAACTCTCACTAACACTTTTGTTACACCATTTTTTAGAACCTTTACAGTCAACACCTCTGTAATTTTAGTACTATGATAAAGAAAGTAAAATATATTGTCTTACAACTCTTTGGGATAATATATAAATATCCCAAAACTTATTATAGGATTTAATTTTCTTTTTTAGTGAGTTATAAATCATTATCTCAATTAAACAACCCATAAAATCTTAAAAGATTAAAACTAGGCCCCCTACCCATCTATAATTAAAAAGGAGATTTGGAATTGACTTACTAGAAACAATTTTCAAGATATGAAGTTTTTTCTTCAATCCCTCACCCCATAAATACTAAAAAAATGTTATGATCTTAGCATCACACACCTTATCATTTTTTAATGAATAATTTCACCTCTTTGCTACTTTATTATACTTAATTTTACTCGACATTATATATTGTGAATTTATGCTACAACATTATAAAAACTTAGTAAAAGGTCATTTCTCTTGACCTAAATCTCCATGTCGACAATACTACCCTCTACTACAATCTGATTTAAAAACATTAATAGATTTATTGAGTTGCTTCTCAAACGTTGCCTTAAAAATTTAGAATTTTCTAAGGCTTCAAACTTATTACTATATAGATATATGTAACCATATCAAGAGTAATCATCATTAAAATTCAAATAGTTTCTTTTCATCAATATTATGGCTTAAAGGTCCATTAATATCTCTGTAAATAATCTCTAAAACCTTACTAATCTTAATGGAACTTTTCTTCATACTTATAATGAATTCAACCTTACAAACACTAATAATATGATTATAAATCAAATTAAAGAGTAGTTCATCCTTATTTAATCTTTCAAGCCTTTCTTTTGAAATATAACCAAGTCTTTTGTGTAATAAAATGAATGAATTCTCCTTAGTTGAACTCTTTTTAACCTTTTGTTTTTCAATATGTATAACAAATTCAACAAGATTTTTGAAATCCATTATTTTATACTTTTGTGCTATACTGTAAATATATTAGTCATATGTTGTTGTACAATTGATATTGATCCCACGAAAATTAAATATAGTCACCTAAAAATTTGAATTACACTTTTTCTATGGTAATAAAAGATTTAATTAACTAAAACTTAAGATAAACTAAAAAAGTTGATGATTGTTCAAGTAAAAGATAACAAAGAAATTGAAGTTACTCATTGATGGAAACTTAAGGATTATTCTATCCTTGTTTTGTCTTCCCCTCACCTTGTGAATTCAACTATGCATAATCCTAGATATCCAAAGGTTGAGATTTCCATCTTATGATATAATTAAGTAATCCTAATTGAAATAGATAAAAGTTAAGTTTCAATCTCTAGATTTCTCAAAACTACACCTATGTACTCAATTAAATTTAAAGCAATCCTAAAGATAATTAAATCACAATTAAGATCTCTCTTCAATTGCTTATTAACCTGATATTTGTAAGTCCATTAAGGTACCAACTCTTGTTGCACAACTTAATAAAAATAACATTATTCAATCTCTTAATTGAAATCAAGTATGAGCACAAAAAACATCAAAAAGCAATAACATATTGAATTTAACAAGGTAAAAGTTATGCAAAACAATTCAAGAATAAAACCCTAATATAGATTCGACAATATATAATCATATTCAAACCATAGCTATTTAGATTTGGCAAGAGATGAGAATGAAATAAGCTTGAAACCTTGATTTGGAAAATCTAGAAAGTTGAAGTTGATCTTGATGTTTCCACTTTTGATCTTTTTATTTGTGACCTGTAGCATTTTTTTATGCTTTCTTCCTTCTTTTTGTATCTCCACCGATTCTAGAATTTGTCTCCTCTCTGTAGCCTTCAATAATATCCTATAGTAAAAACTAGGTTTTTTAAAATATACAAGATCAATTACACAACTGTGTATCTCAAAATTCCCTCTAAATCTTAACTTCACACAGTTGCAAAAGGTTAAATGAGCATATACATGACTGTGTATGTCAACAAATAAATTTGTGTATCTCCACACAAGCATAAACAATGTCTTTGAAGCTCCACAAATTTACAATGACTTACATAGTCCTTATAAATGACCATGTATCTTGAAAGTTGCTTCAATTCTTTCATTTTGTGCCAAATTTCACTTGAATTCTCCTCGTCTTGCACTATGAAGACAATTATCACCTAAAAATACACTTAGAAATAGAATATGAGTATATAAATATAGTCAGTTAATCATTTATCAAACATCCATATGTTTAAATCTTTTCTTGTCCCCAAGAAAAACTAAAACTACAAAAAAACTTATAAATACACAATAATATAACATTACAATAATGGTTTAATGGCATCAAATCTTATGCAATTAACTTAGCCTCAAACATTAATAACTCAAACCCAACACACTAACTTATTCCATTCATGCTCAAGTGTTTTAGATTGAATACACATATCAATCAAAATATTGACACCTTATTCATGCACCTATGACACTTGTAGGCATGCTTTCATTATTATTGATTAGTTAAAGAGGTAAACTATCACTAAGTATCCATTCATGAAAATTCTTACTATTTTAAAAGATTAGTAGGTTTAATATTTTTTTAAGAACCATCTTTTTTAGATTTTTTTTACGATCTCCTTGTATTTTGACGAGAGGGCAAACACCTTATCATAAATGTCACCTAGTTACTCAATTAGGTTATGTTTTTTATTTAGCTTGGATGGAGTGTCCTTCTAGTATTTTGAAGCGAAGACAAAAAAAAAATTTATGAATGCCTTTGGTTACTTAACTATATCACAAATCTCAACTAGCTACCAACTCTATTTTTAACCCAATTTTCGTAAAAAGGCCCTAATAGGAATTTTTTTTAATACACATTTTTTTCAGTTTCTTAGCCTACCTTATTTCTTCTTAGTCGATCACTCTCATAAAAGGTTACTAATGATACCTAACAATTTAAATGAATGTAATAATGTGTAATGCCCCAACATATACCTTAGAAGTATTATAGCATGTCTATGGTATATTAATAAGTGAGCATAACAAATGAATTAAGTGCATCTAATTATAGTAACAGACATAATGGTACTCAATGTAAAAGATTTGAGTAAATGTGTAATTTTTTCATTTTGATATGGACATACCTTTGTAATTTGGTCATATCTTGGTCCGTAGACCTCCAAATTGGATAATTCCAATTGGAACTAATCTAGAGGCATATATCCAAAACTTTCATGAATAAATTCAAATTTTATTATGCCTATAAGGTTTTTGAATTCTGGCTTGAAGTTGAGTTATAGTTGTTGTCCCTATTTTCTAACAACCTGTAGTGTTGTGGGTATAACTCCCAGAATAATTAACCAATTTGCATGAAATTTACTACATTAGAATATTAAGACATAAGGGAATGAAATTACTTTATAATATTGTGGGCCAATATGGTAAGTAAAGGAAGAAGAAGTACCAATATGCAATTTTTCTAAAGTTAACATGTAGACCAATTGGATTAAGGGATGTGTGAACAATAACAATAAAGTATGTGTCCAATAGTAATTAAGCATATGTGTGAGTTTTGAAAGTTCTATAATGCGAATATGGATAGGGTAGATGCACGACATTTTGAGGGTTTTAAGTTAAGATTTTTCTTATCTCTAACTCTTATCCGTATGCAGTGGTTAGACTCTATTTGGTCCAACGGGGTAACTTCTCTAAGCTTGAAAAATAATGTTGCAATTTTAGGGTGAGATTTGTGAACTCAGTATACGGACCATCCTCAATGGTACACTCATATCATATAGCACATCAACTCATACAATCATATAATTCACATCATTTCATTTATCATCATGTAGCATCACAAAACTCTTTTGTTCATAATTTTCACATTTCTCATTCGACCCAATTTAACAATACATTTCAAACATTCAAAACATATGTATTAAATGTATATGCAATGCTTATAAGACTCACTTCTAGTTGTTATTGTTGTGACCAAGTGCCTGTATCTGTACTGTATCCCTTATGGATACCGGGCTCATTAATAACTATCCCTTATACGTTGGAGATACAGGGCTCATTTCATACAATGAGTGTTTGGCTCTTAATCATTTTCTATGCTTTAATCTCTTTTTCACTTTCTGAGCTTTTAGCTCTTTTTCAGTGGCTACTGTGGTCACAACAGCCTTTATGTTGTCATGCATTCATATAATGAAATGCATCACATTCACAGATATTCAATTAATTGCTTACATTTAATTTCACATTCACATTCACATTTTTCATCAAATCGATGTCCGACATTCAAAAAAAATGTTAAGAATCACTTATTTCATTCACATTCACGTTCAATGAAGTACTTCCTATGTTCTCACATTTATCAAACTCCTTGGACTATTAATGTTTGGAATTGTCTCAATCACATTCACATTCAATTGTAATTCAATACAGAAATTTGAAACAGAATGAACAATGAAAGTGAGACCATTTAGGTCAACTCACAGTACACTCCAGATTAGCATTTACTTCCTTAATCTGGAAATGTCTGGATGCGAACATTCTATCCCGTATAGCAACATTATACAATACACATATTGCATACACGTTAACAATTGCACAATCATATAAACATTCAATTGTACACATATGTATAGGTGTAATGTATAATGCATGCCCAATTTGTGTATTTCTGGTATGTTTCCTTAATCATGCCTATTGATCATTCAAACCTTATCATTTGCATGCGTTCTAGCTTATTCTTAGGTTTACACCTCATGAACACTTGGTTATTCTAATATCATAATTCAATTACTCTTCAATTATTCGTCATTTCTTTTTTAACATTATATGCTCTCATAATATCTAATTCTCATTCAACTTTACGTGATACACATTACTCATCTTCTTTGAATCACAACTGTAATCATATGAATATCTTCATTCCCATTGTACTCATGCCTTTGGTACTTTGCTATCAACAATTCATTCACTAAGTTATAACCTCAAACGTGCACTAAGGTTCATAGCTCAACACACTTGATTATTATAAAATCATCAATCAATCATTTACCATTCCTTTCCTAGTGAATTCAGATGAAAATTCAATTTAGAGGAGAGGAAGGACAATGTGTGAGAAGCTTGTGGTTCAAATTTCAAGTCAATCAGAGGTTCGAAGAAGAAGTTATAGTCAAAAGAGTGAAAGGTGTTCAAAGCTATCAAACAGTAATGTCCCTCCTCTATCAAGCACGATTGTGCAACCACTTGGCAATCCATCTTTTTCACGATTTTGCTTATGCATGATTGTACAAGTCCTTGATGTTCCTCTCTTTCACGATCATGCACTACTTGATAATCCCCTTCATTCCAGTTTTCCCCAAAATAAATTTTCGTTGCATCGCCACTTTGGTAAGGAAAATGAAGTATTTAGGCAATACATTCTTCTAAAAAATTGTTTCCTTATGTATTAAGTTTCTAATGAAACCAATTTCATGTAGTTTGGATCAGTATTCTGCAAGTTATATCTAAAATACTACAGACTATTACTAAACCGTGACAGCA
>JAOQMP010082353.1:0-17938 GCA_027563575.1 Erythroxylum pedicellare
CTCTATTAATTAACTTTTATTCACTTTTTCATTTTTTATAACCGATGGTAATTATTTACAATATTATTTGCATATATTTGTTGTGAATTTCATTTTTGGTATTTGTTCTGTCTAAATATTTTTTAAATCTTTATTCTTCTTTTAATTTATTTTGACCTTGGTTAAATTTTTTTTGCCTTAAACAAGATTATCAGAAGTTCAATTTGGGAAAATTGTAAGTTACTGTATATACTTTCTCATTTTACATGTGTTTCATTTTTTATCCTTGTTAGTTGATTATTAATTATATTAAAATTTTTTAGATTCACACGTTTCATTGTGTTTACATTGAAAGTTGCCGTATCTACAATGCTAAAAAGCTGTGAACAATTTGTATTACTTTTTAATGCAAGTATGTTGATTTCTTCTATAACTCTCTTAATAGCCCATAAAAATATAGCCTCTATTTTATGAATTATATACTGTTTTGTCATATCAGCTTTGTTAATTGATAGTTTTCTATTAAGAACAATTAATTAGATTTAGATAAGTTACTTCATACCAATTTAATTGTCACGACCCAGTACTACATTGGGCTCATGACAACTGCCGTATACCCGGGCAAAGGATACTCACAATATTCTTAACTGACTATGTAAGGCTAACTTAATATCTTTCCCTTTTTTTTGAAAACTTTGGGCAGTACAACGACTGTATTTTAAAAATACCAAAAACTCACTCAATTACCTACAAAAAAATTTTTAATACACTTCTATATTCACATCTAAACATAACTTTAGGACTTTAAAGTCCACTCAAAGCAATCTCAATAGCAGTATCAAAAGTTCAGACATAAAGTATTTTATAATAACAAAACATTCAAGAGTTAAATTAATACAACCATAAACGACATCAACATAATTAATTTAATAAAAATAGTAAAACAGTTCATGAGCCACTATGCAACTAAATTAAAAAACAAAACTACCCACATGCGGTAATATCCTAAAACTGTCAAAACACTGCACGATCTACTCAGAGCTTTAAGCTTACTGAATTAACCTGCATGGTTGGAAGGTGGAGGAGGTGAGTACATTATGTACTCAGTGAGTAGGAAAAACATATATCACAAACAGAACTCGATACACACCAAGACGGTGTAAATAACCAATGAAGTGTATGCATATGACATAGAAATACATAGGCTTAGCGTATGACTCAACGTATACTGGTTAGGAACCACATAGGCCTAGCCTATTAATCACCCATCTAGTGAACATAGATTCCAATTTTAGTACACAAAAGTAGAAAAACATCACATCTATAAATCAAATCTCATCAGAAAATAAATATCAAAATAAGCCAAAATAATTATGTGTGTCACCACTAGTCGGTCAAACTAATGTGCACACCCACCGATTTTCAGTGTTGGCTCGACTTTCATTTGTGGTGAGTTTGGACTACAGTCGATAAGAGCGTCATGACCCTAAGTGATGACCTTATCAGTGTCCAGACCTTAGGTGCGGAATCACCCGTAAGTCCTATAGAAAGGTGTCGATATGGGGACTCGACTTTATCTACCAGTATTAGGTTACGGGGTTGCTTAATCTATTGTGCCCAGTATATGATTGGCTAATTGTCTCCTCACAAATCACAAAAATCATATACAAATATTAAGTACGTAATTCAAGTAAGGCACTATGCCTTTATTTATCGGTCCAACCGATAAAATAAAACCTTGTCATGGCTTTAAGCCAAAAGAGAACAAAAACATGCAGCATTCATGACTCGATTATTTATATGTAAATTCCAAAACCTTATGTCAAGCAATGAAAGTCATCTTTTGCACTCCAAGTGCAATGTTGTTCAAAAATGTAGTTTTATAAAATAAAACAATGTATTTTGAACTTCAAGTACAGGTTTGTTGAAAACAATATCATTTCTCAAAATATGTAATAAAACATCAGTTTCAAAATGATGTCATTTATTAAATGCACAAGTATACTAGCATTTACTTAAGATTCAGTTCTACTATGCATTACTACCTAGGTTCAAAATTCACATGCATGTCTTAGGGTAGTCTAATCCCATATGAGAAATATGGTTTTCCCAACTCACCTCAAAAGAAGGTGTACACTCTATTAACTTCAACAATCCTTCATACGAGCTCCTTGATCCACATATCACGAGCCTTTATACTTACAAATATACAATGTATTTACTACTCAAACATATATGTCATATTTATACACAACCACAACCAAATTCATCCCTAATCAATAATCATAAATGTTATTCTAACATATTTCAATAGGTCAATAATTCACTTACTAATTCAGCGTATGTCTCATCCACCACCAAGCTAACCTAATCTTATGTGCAATGTTTACCTCCTTTTCTTCCTAATGGTCCTTTATGAACAAGTTGTCTTCTTTTAATCGAAACTTTCTTTACAAATACCATGATTCTTATTCCTCTTAAAATTAGACTTCCATTAGTCTTAATATATCTAAAACTTACATAAACCGCATCTCCCTTTAAATTATATTTTCCATTCAAATTATGTTCTGTTTCTTGTAAGAAACAGACTGGCAACCAATACTCAAACCTTAATAGAACATTATCAATATATCTTTTAAAAAAACTGTTTCATAGAAGCATTAATAAGACATCAATAATCATTTTTCATGTTTTACACTTTCACTAATTCGGACTCTAAGGTCCTCATAAATCAGGAAGTAATACAAGGTTCCTACACAGGGGTCTATCACAGACAGTATTAGGAAAACAAGTATAACTCGAGCTCTAGTCACAATGTTGTCAATCCACTTTCACAGAGGTTAAGTTAAAACCTATATATACAACTTTTGTTCTTTGAGTTTCTTCAATTCATTCTCTAAGAATACGAAAATAGATCGAAAGAGAAAAATGAAATTGAAACTAGAATTTCAACTTACCTTGATAACTTCTTTCCTTCTCCTTTTTTCTTCCCCTTTTTCCCTCCTTCTCTTCTCATTTTCATTTTTCTCTCTCTTCTAACCTTATGGCAGACCTTCACTCTTACTTCTATTGCCTTTTCATCCATTTTCTGTGGAAAATTTAAGAAAGTCAAACTAATCCATGTGTCACCATTTCATTGGTCCATGTGTCACCATTCTATTAGTACATATATTATCCTTCTATTGGTCCATATGTTGCTATTATGTTCGTCTATGTATCACTTACTTTAGGCTCCACATGTCACTCATTTTAAGGTTCCACATGTCACTTTGTGTAAGGCTACACATGTCACTAATTGTAATACTACACATGTCACCAATTGTAAGGCTACACATGTCACCATTTGTAAAGCTACACATGTCACCATTATATTGCTCCAAATGTCACAATTCTAAAGTGTCATTTGTCACAAACTTAAAGGGCCACTTGTCACAATTATACTCAAGCCACTTGTCATCCATTGAATTGATCCATTTGTCATTTATTCCTAATGCCACATGTCACCATTTCATAGGCCTAATCAACCTAAATTCTCATGTATCAATTTGTCTAGCTTTTAACATTTTTCTTAGACTAGACACACATATCACTTCATCAATTACTCAATTGTAAAAATAAATTTCTAATTACTAATTATAATCCATCAATTCATGATATTGGAAAATCAAAATGCAAAACATTAGGAATGCACATTCATTTTTGTTCCATACCCAGGAATATGTCAATACAGTGCATATACTATCTTGCAATTTTTTTTCTAAATCATGATTCATATGTGAAAATGAAATGCACCTCATAAATTCTTAATGAAATAACTTAGGTGAGTCAAATAGTTTATTCTCTTAACAATTTTAGAAGGCAGGATAATACAACTCTCCCCTCTAAAAAAAATTTTGTTCTCAAAACTCCTAAGTCGAGGACACAAATAAATAGGGGTACTGACGTCTCATAGTATCCTCAAGCTCCCATGTCATCTCCTCGACAATGTCGCTCTTCCAAAAAACTTTGACTGTAGGTACCTCTTTCCTCTTCAGCTCCTAGAAACTCGTCTCACATTTATCATCCCATTGAAATTTTATCCCCTTCTGGGTAAGCCTTAACAAAGGGGCTACAAGTACTGACAACAAATCTCTGATAATAACTAACTAACCCCAGAAAGTTGCAGATTTCTTTCACATTCTTGGGTTGTTCCCACTCAAGTATAGCTTCTACTTTCTTTGAACCTACAAAAGTACCTCTCCCTGATACCATAGACCCAAACAATCCTATCTCCCTAAGCCAAAATTCACACTTTGAGAACTTCACATATAATTGTCTTTCGTGAAGTATTTGCATCATAATCCGAAGATGTTTAGCATGCTCCTCTTCATCCTTAGAATAAATCAGATGATCATCAATGAATAATATGATCAACTTATCTAAATAAGGATGGAACACCATGTTAATGAAGTCCATAAATACTGTAGGTGCATTTGTCAATCTGAACGGTGTCACCAAGAATTCATAGTGTCCATACCTCATTTGAAAAATAGTCTTATGCACATCATTCTCATCAATCTTCAACTGATGGTACCCAAACCTCAAATATATCTTTGCGAATACTGTAGCTCCTTTTAACTGATAAAACAAGTCATTGACCTTAGCGAGTGGATATTTATTCTTGATAGTAACCTTGATTGAATACCGATAATCAACATATAGGCGAAGGGTCCCATCCTTCTTTTTGATAAACAATACCGGTGCTCTCCATGATGAATGACTTGGTTTAATGAAGCCCTTGTCTAATAACTCTTGTAGTTGAATCTTCGATTCTTTCAATTCTACCGAGGTTATGCACTACGGTGGTATAGATATTGGAATTATCCTCAGGACTAAGTCAACAGTGAAATGAAACTCTCGATCAGGTAGCAATCTAGGTAATTCCTCTAGAAAGACATCAGGAAACTCACACACAATAGGGAAATCTCCCAATTTGTACCGAAGTGTCAATCACATGTGTGAGGTATGCCTAGCATCCCTGACAAATCAACCTCTTAGCCTCGATCACCGATATCAAACAACTCGAGAATATCTGTCGATCACTGGTAAATTTAATCAGGACTCAACCCTGAGGATCAAACTCCACTTCATTCTTAAAATAATCAACCTTGACGTGATACCTCTCTAACCAGTCAATCCCCAATATCACCTCAAAATCCTAAAGATCGAGGGGAATAAGATTTGACTCTAACACAGCATCGCCGATCTTTATCTCACAAGTTATATAACTTCATCACAGGCCACTTGCTCTCCAAAAGGAGTGACTACAATGAGAGGGGGATATAATAGTGCCATGGGATGACTAATATCCTCCGGCTCGGGTTGCAAAAGTCCAACCTTGCGACGAATTCCCCTTCCTCGTCCAACCATGCTATCACTATAAATTAAAGAAAAAATATTGTTTAATAAAAGAGATCGGGCTAAGCCTAGCATATCTGATATCCTAAACATCCTAAGGAGTGTTCACAAGTACTCTGATCGAGGTCAAAATCATCTAACCATTAAGGACATCAACTTAACGATCTAAGACTCAACTCCTAAGGCTCATGAACTTTTTGAAAATGGTAATAGCGCTTTTGAAAATGTAAAAATCAGGCTCTGATACCATTTGTAATAGCCCAGACCACCCGCCCACAGATAGCATCCGTATTGGGTTACCCCTCGAGCCAAACCCCTCATGGTTTTGCTCTTTCCACCCTTGGAAAAACACGTCTTATGGGGAGAGGTATCCATACCCTTATAAGGCATACTTCGTTCTCCTCTCCAACCGATGTGGGATCTCATATATCATTTCGATATGAATGATAAACCTTCTATAGTCATATATTTAGCTCTTTAACCTAATATTCCCATCTATTTCTTAGGGTTAATAATGCTATTAAAATCACCTATAATCATCTAAGGCACATTGATTGCATCGTTGGTGTTCATCAATTCATTCTACAAGTTCTTTAAGAAACTAAATTGAACACATACATAAATATGATGAAGAAGCATAGCTCTCTCTATTTCATTTTAACATAAAAATAAATAAATTGATCTTTTATTATTCATTAAACTACCTCCAATTTGAAAGGATTAAATTCAATTAGTATTCTTCCATTATGATGACTTTGAAGTTTGGTAAGGATGTTCCATCATTTTCAAAAATTAAAATTCCCTTATCTTTTCTCTTTCATCTTAGTTTTTAAAAGTCCAATCATAAAAGGTTTAGGGTCTTAATATAATAAAATATCAAATAGTGTTTATTAGGATTGTTAAGATAGGATACTTATATGAGGGGAGAGGTGATATGTGCTTAATTGTTGATACATTTAACCCTTTACACACTATAGTTCTTATATAGTTTTAGGCACAATTCGGAAGAGAAGAGATAAAGTAAGGCCAAATCACTACATTTAAGTCATTTTTTGAAGATTCATAATCCTTTGTCTCCATGAAACAAGAAGAACAAGGATTAGAGCAAGGGGAGAAAAGAAAATGCATGAAGATGAAGAGAAAAGTCATGAGAATGCAAGTCATAGCCATGACACAAAATGTCATGGGTGTGACTAATAGTGCATGGCCATGACACAATATGCTATGGTAGTGACTCACCTTGCATGGGTGTGACTTAAGTAGTCACGCCTATGACTCAACAAGTCATGGTCGTGAATCTCACACCCGAAATCCTAGTTTTTAACACAAATAGACTTATGACGGCAGAGCGAGGGTTTTGTGAAAATTTTGGAATGTTTTTGGGCTAAACTTCGACAACCTTTGGGAGAGAAGAGAGTGCGATGAAGCTCTCATATGTAGAGAGACCTATGGAGGGGTAGCTTTGCTAACCTCGTTTTAGAGGTGAAATCGACGATGGTGACCTGGTTAAATGTATTTCTCCTTATATTTGTTGTTTTCTTTCTTTTATGGATTGATTATGTTCTCCTTTGTTCAATGTTTGGGTCTTTTGTAAGAACAATTGAATGCTCTATTTGATTATGGTTATCTAAAAACTCATTGCTAAAATCGAATACAATACATAATCATTGTTTTTCTAATTCCTTTGTAGTAACTAATGGATTGTAATTATTAGGGATAACATAACGTAGGTTAAATAATCCAAGCTTGTGTGATTATTACTTAAATTGGTCTATTTTTATCACTTATAGCATGGCTGCTTGATTAAACTTAGCAAGTGTCTCCTAGGTTATCCGATAGCTAGGGTTAATTAACAAGCTCTTCTTAATTAACTATGACTTAAGGAAAATTTAAGATTAACAGAGCTTATTGTTAATCTACGAGCAATATTTCAAAGAGAGATGTAAAGACAACAATTCAATGAAACATGTTTAAATGGGTGTAGGCCGAGATTGAACCAAAGAACTGGATCCCAAACAAATTCAGCACTTTCATCATTTTTTAATGTTTCTTATATTTGTTTTCATTAGGATAGTTTAACTTTATTTTCTTATTTAAAACCAACCAACCCCCCCTAAAAATAACTTATATACCAATTATTTTAATTTCAATAACTTTACACACACTCTCTACGGGATTGAACAAGACTCACCACTGCTACAGTAGGTCTAGTTGATATTTTGAGTAACGTTATGACGTGTTATCAATTTTGGCGTTATTGCCTAGGAGAGTGGTGTTTTAGTTTTTTTTTTATCATTTTAATTAGTGTTTTTGTATATATTTGTTCGTAACTAGTTTCTTTTTAATTATTTCATAATCTTTTTTTTTATTATTATTATTTAATTGATCTTTTGTTATTCATTGAACTACCTCCAATTTGAAAGGATTAAATTCAATTAGTGTTCTTCCATTATGATGACTTTAAAGGTTTGTAAGGAAATTCCATTGTTTTCTTAAAAATTAAGATTTCCCTTATCTTTTCTCTTTTCTCTTAATTTTTAAAAGGCCTATCATAAAAGGTTTAGGGTCTTAATATAATCAAAGAACAAATATTATTTATTAGGATTGTCAAGATAGGATACTTACCTGAGGGGAAAGACTTTCTTCTTTGTCCTTAGTTCCTTCTTATTAATCTTTAAAGCTCCTTTAATTATCATTTTCTTTTGGATTACATATTGTAGGTGAGGTAGATAAGCTACATGAGTGTAGAAACATAGGGGTCTTATTTGTTAGGATTTATTCTTTTCCCTCTTGAAAATCCTTAGTTTTCTATAAACTGTTGGAAATTTTTTACAGAAGCTCCAAGCAGTCTCTGATATGGAACACTCTCCCTATTAGTTTCTAGATTTTCTTTGGAACAGTTTTGTTAAGCCTTTGATTTTAGATAAACAGGACCTCATCTTTAACAAAATTGTTATCTCTATCGATCCTTAGTAAAGGGATATATTTAGGCAACTCCTAATTTGATTCCACTAGCATATATACCATCGTATAATTCACTCTCTTCATATGTGATATGGCTTCATCTAGGTAGAGAGGTTTGCTTATGAAACTATTCAAATGGATTAGTCCCTTGATGTTTCAATATTCAAGGGGAATGTGATGTATATTCAACAGATGGTGCTTATTATAGAGATTAATGAACTTGATATCCAATTTCCATGTTTGGATAAAAAGAGGTTTAGAGTTAAGGTGTTATAAACCTGATTCTAGTATTTTAAGAGCTTAAAAAGAGGTGTTGAACTTAAAAAGAAATAGGTCTTCACCATTTAAAAGAAGCTTAGATAGCCTAAAGTTCCTCCACTTATAATGTGCCCATAAATTTAAAATCAGATATGAAGGCCTCTTGTCTGGGAAGCATACCAATAATGTAGTTTTCCACTTTGTTACTCCCTCTTGTAGAATGCCAATATCAGGGACCATAATAGTTCTTCTATCTATGGTATAAGGAAAGAAAAATGAAGCCTCAAGGCTAGGGATGAGTCAACTAAGACCCACTTCTAAGTTTTCTTTAGTTTAAGATTTGGAGTGGAAGGAGCTCTAATAGTATGTTTAAAATGTCCATTAAGTAAGGGGACCTTAGGAGTTAGAGAAGGAGTTTTATCCAAGGACTAAAATAGGGGCATTAGTAAATAAGTGGGGAAAGTTATTAAGTGTCAAAAAGTAATGATTTAATATTCTATAAAATTAAATAAAGCAAGAGAATAGAATTTAGTCAAGAAAAATCTGAAATCAGGAAAGGAAAAACAAGAGGGAAAGAAGGTGAGCTAGATTCTACCTAGTAATAAGAGAACTATCTCGAGAGGGGAAAGGGAAAAGAGGTGGTAAGAAAACAAGTCTTTAAGCTTAATGAATATGGAAAGGAGGTTAGGGATGAGGAAATAAAGTACTAAACAAGGAAAATAAAAAAATTATTAAATTTAATTTACTTGCTTTATGGGTCGTGAAGAAAATTTGTTAAATTTGTATTCTTTTAGTTTTTGTGTTCTATTTTATTATTCTAAGTGTAACTATTTTTGTATAGTGCTTTTCTTTTGTTTTATTTTTCCAATGAGAATGTTTAGAATTTAGGTTGACATATAAATAGGTAGTAAATATCGTAAGTTAGGTATCCTTTAGATGGAAGTAAATCACAATAAAGTAAGAAAAAGAAGAGAGTTAGTGTTGGTAGTAGTGACAACGATGTCGATAATAATGTAAACGAAATAAATATAGGGTGGTGTATGTTTATAGGAGCTGTATTTCTTTAAGATTCAAAGTTGATATGCATAAAGAGTTGTGTTTATATAAAGATATATATTTCTTTTATAATCATTAATGTAATTCTTTTGTTCATTTTTTCCCTAAGTGGTGTGTCCAAGCTCTAATGGCACTGCTCATGATATTCCTTACTATAATTGTTAATATCATAACTCAGCCTCTCCTCTTTCTACTGGTACTTGCTATACTTAAAAATTAAGTTGGAGTATGGTTTGGTCTGACCTGAAGCCAATGGTTTTAGTCTGGGTTGATCAAACTTTAGGCTAAACTTGAAGATTTGTAATTTTTGGGTTTCATCTTGGACCAAATCATAGAGCCTTAATCACACACACACATACGCACCTATTTTTTCCCTTCTTCTCTTTTATTCATTTCATAACCCCAGCTGCTACTCACAAACTCTTTATTCCTTACTCCTCTCTTTCACTTTCCCATTGGCTCTTAATCGCTATCTTAACTCTATGTTTGACACTTGAAACTCCTTGCTTCTCTCTTCATCTTGTTCCTTTATTCTTCTTCATCTTTGTCTCTTAGTTATTGCCTTAGCTCATGGTTTAACACAGGGTGATGGAGTTTAATAGTAGGAATTTGAAAATTTCTAATTGGTCCTATTTCTAAGTGACATTGAAAACAAACACCTATGGTATTAATTGATATGTTTAGACTTTAAAGAGGGGTCAATGATGATAAGTCTAAAAGTTTTAAAAGTGGATAATTCAAACTACTAGGTGGTTAGAGATTTGAATGGGTGGATTAAGTTAGGTTAAGGCAATTTAAACTTTAAAAATGCTTGAGCTTAGGGCATAGTTTAACAGTTATTGGTCCTATCTAATCTAACCTATTGATATCCTTAGCATTTGCTACCCCTTCTATTTATGCAACAGTTGGATGTATTTTCTTTTCATTGCTGAAGTCTTTATGTGTGGCTTGTAACAGTAATGTTTGAGATGGTATAGAGAGCAAGTCCTAGTCTTGGTTGATGGTTAAATGCTTCCAAACTTTGGTGATTTCGTCTTTCATGTTCTTATCTACCATGGACTACTAGGTTAGGGTTAGCAAATAGTTAATTTTTTTATTTTTTGTGTTTTATTTTTCCTTTTAAGTTTAAAATATTTTACATAATACGAAAATATTTTTAATTATTGTTTTAATATAATCTATACAAGTTATATTTAATAAAGAGACCCATATTAACAAGGTGGCATGCTATATAAGACAAGTTAACAAGGCGTCAATAAAGTTTCTAAAGAAATTTAACAGAGTCAGGGTTGAGGTTCCCATGTATTTCATTTTTAAATGTTAAAGAATAATTTTGTTCTATTTTTTAACAATAATGACTAACTTAATACTATAAATAACGATAACGATCAAGGTAGACTTGTTGCAAAATCTTTGATCTTAGAAAATCAACTGCCAATAAATCGACCTATTTTTTAAGCATTTTTATGATTAAGCAATAAACATCAAGATCGATTCAACCTAAAAATGATAACCTTAATCATCTAAATATAAGTTTGAAATTTCTTATTACTCTAACAGTATTTATCATCATCTTTTCTAGTCGTAGTTCTTTTCAAACTCTCTCTTTTTGACATTAATATTTGGAGTTTTATAGGTAATTCTTTTCTTAATGGAATTCTTTCTTTTCGTTTACATTTTCTGTAGTTTTTGTTCATCTACTTTTGTTGATAAGCTAGCAAGTCTTTGAACACTAAGAACTTGACAACCTGGATTCTAGTATTAAAAGGGAAATAAAAACTAAAACTAAATTAACAAGCAAAGAATTATTTAGTAATTATGTTTAACATGAAACAACAATTTGAATTCACTATTTTAAAGTTTATTCATCATAAAATTTCATTCAATGTTCTTTTTAGAAACCTATGGATTTTTGTTTGCCCAATTGCAATAACACCATGAATTTGGTATATATTATATTACATTCCAGTGATGGACTATTTCATTATCATGTTAACCTTTTAAATACGGATACTGTAACTTGTAGATTTTAATGGATGGAATGTAATATTGGAATTAAAAATAAAATAATAACTAGTTAATGGATTGGTAGATCGTGTTGGTGAAATAGCATACGCTCTAACTTTATAATAAAGGTTATCTTCTCTAAACAATTACTGTCACATATAAAATTATTATTACTTCTCTTGTCCTTACTTTGTTTAAGAATCACTTTTATCTTTCGTACTTAGTTAGCATTGAGTGTTTTTGCTATCCTTTGAAATCTTAAGAGACTTAATACAAATATACCATAAGTGGATATTTACTTACTTATTTAGAAGTTGGGTACCTTCTAGATGATTTATTCTCACTAAATTGACCTAAATATTTTCATCTTACTATCTCTAAAACTTTTTCTAAGTTTATTATTTATAGAAGAATTAAAGCATTCATGAGTCTAATTTATTGTGTTAGTACGAAGACATAGCCTTAGAATAAGGGTAGTTTTTTTTCTCTATCTTCCTTATAGCCATTTTATCATCTTATCCTCCTTTATCCTTTTTAAATGAAAATTTTTGGTTATTTCTTAGGGTAAGGATCTTTTCATTTTTGACCCTACTAGGCCTCCCTCCCTAATGGGGAAGTATTCAATTAATGCTCCTCTTGAAGGATGTCTGATTCTTCTTTACCCCTTGCCAATGTGCAATTTCCTTTATTATCCCATAACCTGGTTAAATCCTTGTCAAAGCCAATTGTTGTTATGGTTCCTTCTATTATTGTGGTTCCCCCTCCTTTTAAGACCTATAATAAGGTGTTTGACATTAACAATAAAAAGCTTCTCTCTTATTGCCCTTTGTCTAAGTCGAATCGCATTATTTCACCACTATCAGAGGTTTTGGAAGTGGGTGTAACGTGTTGGTCTTAATCTCCAGTTGGTTTTTCTTAGAGAAATGAACATCCTTTATAAAAATACAACTCTAGGTTATATCATAATGGAGCAAACTTGGTCTAGAAAAAATCTTGCTTACCACTTTCATTTTCAAATTCTCAAGTGATGCTAACTTACCTAGCATTATAAATTTAGGACCACAACATATTGCAGGTAATTCTTTATTCTTGCAAAAGTTGCATCCATAAATAAGCTTAGATAGAAGTAGTGTCAAGGCTATTCTTTGTGGGTTAATTTCCTTGATTTTTTTTAAATATTATACACACTTAGGGTTTAATTACTTGACCATTTCTCAAAGGATATCATTTTATTTTAATTCGCAAACTAACAAGCTTAATATGATCAATTTCCTAAGAGTATGTATAGAGGTGAGAAGGGGCTCCTATTTTCTATAAATAAACACTTTCTTTTATGAGGCTCTCTGGATAGAGAGAGCTAGTTGCATCTAAAGTTCTACTTTCCTATAACTAGAAACCTTCGAAAAAGTGCAAGCATTGGAAGCCTAATAGGAGAACATTTAGAACTAGAGAATGTAATGAATTTGTGGGACTATAGGAGGATAAATTAGGTCATTTTGAGGAAGAATTTACTATCAAATATGTTCATATAGCTTTTGATTGCATTATTTGTAATGGAGATGCAAATTTTAATAAGTAACAGAAAGACAAACTGGGTGATAAGGTCTCATCCTTTAAACCTTAAGAGATTAGTTCCTTACAATACTTACCTATAGATAATAATCATATAAAGAACCTTGAAAAATTAGATGTGAAAAATATTCTTAATCTAATTGATCAACATTTGTTAGATGGCTTAGAATAATACTTTCAAGATTAATCTCTATTCAAATCCTTACTCCTTATAACCTAAAATCAAGTTTGACATAACTAAAGAAGGTTTTGTATTGGTAACTTTTATTGCTACTAAAAGGAAGATAGGAAGAAATCCTAGCAAAAGGAAGCTTCAACTGGGAACTTCCTAACCTTTTTAACTTGATGTCTTTTATAGTTTGGAACATAAGAGGAATAAATAGTCTTATCAAACAATAAGTAGTCAAGGATATTGTGTTAGAAAAAAATATAATAATGTTAGGTATTTTGAAAACAAGAAGAAAAGCAAACAAACTTAATGATAGTTTCCTTTTTTTTGGTGAATAAGTAGAGTTTTCTTTCATTCACTCTCAGCACCTCAATGAATGAATAGTGGATTACCAACCTTATTTTATTTTGGTATCTTACTTATTCATGTCTGATTAGGTGATTTACATTTTATGTTCTCTATCTTGGTCCTCCCTCTCATTTTAGTCTCTATCATCTGTGCATCCAATTTGGCCTTTAAGAGGGTTTAATTATATACTGAATTCAGGTCATTACATACTAGTATACAAGTCCCTTAGTTGTTAACTAGATATTTGAATTTTATTTTACACTTTTATAAGGTTCAAGGAGGCATAAAAATTAGAAATTAGATTGATTGGCTTAACTGTTAATCATTCAGGTGTCTTGGATTTAAATTTTGTAGGACATCTCTTTATATGGAGCAATAAGCAATATGATGAATGGCTTATTAAGATAAAGTTGGATAAAGCTTTCATTAATAGCTTATGGTTAAGTCAATTTCTACTTATTTTTGCTTACTTTAGCACTCCCTTATATTTTAACCATTTGCTTATAAGGTGCTTCAATTTGGCTCTCTCCCTCCCATTAAATCTTCTTTACATTTTAATAATAACTTGGTCAAAATAATTGACTTTAAGAGGGAACTCATGATAGGCATACAAAAGGAGGTTGTATGTCAAAAGGCATTTTAATTGATAGTTAAACTAAAAGCTATTGAAGAAAAACTTAAAGCTCTTAATATAATTCTTAATCCTATCTTTAAGCCAAAAATCGAAGTTTCTAAGAAGGTGTTAAGAAATTGGCAAAATGAGTTACAAAGACAAGTTAAATAAGCTATTGAGGAATCAACACCAGTTAGTATTAATGTTTACTCTCATGCACTATCTGTCCATAAGTCTCTAATGAAGTAAAATTCAAGGATTCTTTGGCTAAAAAATGGAGACAATAATACCAAAATTTTCTTTAACTCTCTTTTGTCTCATAGGAATTACAATACAAAAAGTTCTTTTTTTGAAAATTATGGCAACAATTGTAGGCATTAGGTATTAATCAAAGCTATCAATTTTAATCATTTTAAATCTTTGTTTCGTAAGCTTTCTTATTGTGAATCATTTATACAAGAGTTAAGGAATATCATTTGCTCTATCTTAAATGCAACAATGTCAGATTATCTTACTAAAGCTTTTTCCTTCTTGAATATTAAGTTAACTCTCTTTAGACTCAACCCTAACAAATCTCTTGGTCATTATGGTTTTAATTTATTATTATTTAACAACACCTAGCAATTAATAGTTAAGTTGGTGATGCAAATATTTTAGGAGTTCTTTAGGTGAAATAAAATGCTTAAAGAGCTCAACAAAACTTATATTGCCTTGTTCCTAAAAAAGTAATCATATTTCCCTGCATGACTATCAACCAATTTCATGTTATAGCACTATATATAAGGTGATTGCTAAGTTGTTAGATTAGAGATTAAAAATAGCCTTCAAACTCCTTATAAAGTCTTATCATAATACTTTTATAAATTAGGATGAATGGTGATAATATTCTCCTTGCTCAAGAATTCTTCAAAGATTACATTTATCAAACTTTCAATCAAGCGTTGTTCATTAAATATCAACTTCTATAAGGCTTTTAACACTTTAGATTAGAACTTGAACTTCATCAACCTCTATGTATTTTGATTTCTAAAACTCTTCATTTACTAGATCCAAGCATTTATCTCTTCCACTTCATTCACTATCTTTGTTAATGGTGAACCCACTTTACTCTTTAATGGAACAAAATGATCAAGGAAGGGGGATGCCTTATCCCCCTTCCTATTCTCCTTGGTAATGGAAGTTCTTACCAGATTAATAGTCCATAAGAATTATGTATATAATTCCTTTAAATTCTATTATAAATGTAAGTAACTTGGAAGCTTTAGTTTCGCTATAAAAGCCTTATTTATTTTTTGTTGAGTTGATAAGAAATCTCTTAAATTCTTAATGACCTTTTTTAACTTCTTTCTCTAAGATTTCAAGGTTGAAAATTAATCCAGACAAGAGCATTCTTTACATTTCTAATAGCCTAGAGAATGCCTCTAGGCTTAATGCTATAATTGGTTTCTATGTACAATAAGCCCCTTTTAGATATCTTAGATTATTAGCTACTAAAAGGAAGCCAACTTTTGTGGATTGCCTCCCACTTATATAATTAGTCAATAATAGAATTTCTCATTGGCAAAATCATTTCTTCTCTTTTGTAAGCAGAGTAGAGCTCATATCCTTAATTCTCTCTAATTTTACATTTATAGGAGTTCTCATTTAATTCTTCCTAATAATATTATTAAGTAGGTTAAAAGATTGTTATAGAATTTCTTATGGTCAAAAGATGTTAATTACTCTACTAGAGCTAAAGTGAAGTGGTCTAACCAATGTTGTACTAAATAAGAAGAGGGTTTACGTCTCATTTCTATTAAGGTAATGAACCAAATGTTGCTTATTAAAAGAGCATAGAGGTTATTTAATGATAAGAAGGTGATTTAGGTTAAGTGGATGCATATCTATTTTCTATGTAGCACTAGCATTTAGGAATTAAGACTTAGTAAACTGCACTTATGGTCACTAGTGTAGAAGGTTGGATGCAAGCATATACTTAATTTTTCCTTAAAAAATCTAATTGGTGATGCTAAAATGCATGATTTTTGTTTAATTTTTAGAGTAATTTAGGTCTTCTTCACTTATGACCTAAATTCATTACTTTGAGCACTAGATTTGTCTTAATGATAAGGTGGAGGAAATCATCAATTAGAGGAGTATGGTCTTATATCTTAAAGGGTTTGTCTTTCATTAAAGCTAATCTACTAAAGTACAGTCTTAATATCGATGTCCCTGATTCAATAATTTAGATGTTGTATAACTAAAACATGTTCACTGATAAGTCTTCTTTTCCAGATTTATAGATCTTAGTTTCATAACGAAAATTGGATAATATGATTTGGAAAATAACTTTAGATCTAAATCTTCTTTTATAAATTGGTTAATAGTACAACATCAATTGAGAATGAATGACAT
The DNA here is from genome assembly GCA_027563575.1 of Erythroxylum pedicellare. Classification (NCBI taxonomy): domain Eukaryota; kingdom Viridiplantae; phylum Streptophyta; class Magnoliopsida; order Malpighiales; family Erythroxylaceae; genus Erythroxylum; species Erythroxylum pedicellare. The sequence continues at coordinate 16,758 of JAOQMP010082353.1, forward strand.
AACTGATGGAGCCTTGGATCAGTTATACATGTTATGTCATTCCACACTTACTTTCTTAATGCTCCTTCTCACAAACATCTCTAATCTATAATTCAACAGTTACTCCATTTTTTCTACTTAGTAAGGGATTGGTGAGATTTGATTTCTTAGGCCAGCAATATGAACTGCTCGATAAGGAAAGAATCCATCTTCATAAGAACCTCTTTCATCTATAGAATTTACACCTTACAAAAGAAAAGGAATAACATATTAAATACAAATAACCTCTGTTGTCTTAAAGATTTGGAGAGCATCTAGAATAACTAGTAAGCTTAAAGAAATATACTTTTATTGATATGAAAACTTGCTGGATCAGGGAATTTTTAATGGTCTCTAAGGCTTATGAGGAAGTAAGCAATCTATTAAAAGTTGTATAGAGCTTGATTCTAATGATAGAGTTATATAATCATCTAAAAATTTTTAATTAGGAGCTTCAATTTTCATTATCTATACTATTAGGGCTATTTCTTCTCTTTATTCCCAGATTTTATTTTAGTTGGTGCTTATGTTTTATTGTTTCTATGGTTCTTATATGTCCCTTACTGTTAAGCCTATGGGTTAGTTCTAACATATTTCATTTAATTTTCAAAAAAATTACAAAATTGTACAAAGAAATTCATCAAGGTATCAACGTATTAATATGAAAAAATGAATATAATATTTGGATCAATAAACCATAAATCATTAATGACTTTCACTTAGTCTATATATATTTATATTTTCCTTATATGTATCTAATAATTTGGTATCTATGCAAGTAGCTATTTCATTCTTCTTTTAAAAATGCATAATATTGTTTTACGAATATTTTCATTTCTTCCAATTGCGTTAAAATATATACTTTTATGTTTTATAATAGGAAGAACTTTCAAAAGCATTGATGTGCTTTTAATATGACTTATTAATTATTATTTTAGCTACATAATATTTTTATTATAGTTCCTAATGCATATGATATAAAAATTTATGATTAAAAACATTAATTTTCTTAATGGTTTCATCAGTTCTACCAAAAATTTCTATGTTTGAAAAAGCTTGTAAAAAGCCAATGTAATGCCCCAATATATATCCTGGAAGTATTATAGCATGTCTAGGGTGTATTAAGAAGTGAACATAATGAATTAAGTACATCTAAGTATAGT
>JAOQMP010082363.1:0-17934 GCA_027563575.1 Erythroxylum pedicellare
AGGAGAGGGCTTTCTTTTATAGGCCCCTCTCCTCTCTCATTTTCTCATCCCACCGATGTGGGATGAGTGTCATGACAAGAATGTGGAAAAAGAAGATCTTTATTTCTGTTGGAACAAGAAATTGAATATAAGAGCCGCTATTTTCTCAAATTCACTAGCCTTATTCTGCCCATAATTCCAAAGATGAAAATACCATGTTTATATCAGCTTTAATCTGTAAAATGTATTTTCTGCCAATTATTACTAATTACCAACGAATTATAAATTTCTGATCATGGGCTGTAAATAACTTCTTGTTATGCGCACTGCAGCTGCTTAGATTTGACCAGAAATTTTGAGTACAATCACAATCCCTTAAAACCATTGTTGGATTTCAAGCAACACATCCATGCTAAGGTGAAATTAGTTATATTTGGGCTATTTGGAAAATAGGTAGAGACCATCTAAACTTTGTGGTATACTTCCTAATCATAAAAATGTAATTTCAATTGAGGTCAGACTTCTATTGAATATGTTCAAGAAATTAATACGAATTAGAATGTTGAACTATTTTATTTTTTGACCCTTAATTCGTGTTATATTGTAAAATTGTTTCTGTTAAATCCTTGCAGGAGGATCAATACAATAATTTTAATGTCGTGCCTCGAGCTTCAAACCAAGAGATCGAAAGTCAGTACCTTTAATAAACTATATAATATAAGATAACTAATACATTTTATATACAAAAAATGAAACAACTTTCAAAATTTCGCACGAGGTGGGTCATGGGTGAAGCATATTATCCAGCGTTCTGACCAGAATGTAACTGACACTCTTGAACTATGACACTGTTGTCTAGACGGCAATGTCTGAAAATTACAACATAGAAAGCAGGAAAGTTCTACAAAAGAAAAGCCATTACATGTTTGGCTGAATGGGTATAATAAATATAAAAAAGAAATATAGTGGAGTTCTGGCATATTTTAAGGACATTAAATGCAAATAATCCAGACTCCAGGGCCTCCTTTTCGGCCTTCTTGTCTACCCTGTAAAAGCGTTGAAACAAAGCCGAAATAAATGACCTCCTTCCAAGTGAAGTATTATTATATTACAGAAGAAAGCAACTGAATTGGAACTGGTGAGAGATATGGATATGATTAATACCCTATGGATGCACCCTCCATCTAGTTGAAAGAGAACATCCTGAGATGGGGATCAACAGCCAGTCCGACACCTTCAAACAAGGGATCATACATTGCATTTGGAATGAAGCTGTTTAAATATCTATACTAATAAATCAGTACGTGGTTCAATTTTAGACTATTTCGAACACTGAATATCGTAGAACAGTACCTTTGATGATCCTCATCAATGGTAATGACCCCTGCAGTTGTTGGAATGTCATTTGAGGTCATCGCTTGAGTTGCTGCTGCCCTCTACAGCAGATGAAAACGACAAAAGTGTTATCTAAACTAGGACTCGTTATGCTAAACTCTTTAAAGGAGCCCACTAAATTTGTTCTTTAACATTTTGTTTATTAGTTGATAAGTGCTTGGTGAAACCTTGGGACGCCTCAAAGGTGGCGGTGGTGCTGCGCTAGTGTGATCCGATGGCATCCTATCACGGCTACTTCTTCCAGCAGTTCCCTTTTGAAACCAAATTGAAACAGGAAGTATTAGTGTCACTTGCACCATTTATAAGGTTGACAATTGAGATATATCCCCCATTTAGAGAGACCACGAAGAGAGGGATCGACTAAGCTGCGAAGTGAAACTAATAAAGGCTATGAAGACAAATAAATGCATTCAACTCAATACCTCTATGGTTGTTCTCTGTGCTGTGTTCCTTGTTGGTGCCTCGAAATTTAGAATGCTAAAATTTTCCTGTTACAACGATTTTAGAAGTGTGTAAGGAATAAGAAAATTTGTGAACACTTACTTAGAAATTTGATTAGTTAATTTAAAGCACAAAGCGGTATCGTGTTTCAAAATGATGTACGGTCTAGTAAGAAAGACTTTACCTGCTGAGGTTCGGTTGAGCTGGCGAAAAGACCCTCCATTCGAGGAGGGTTAAGCATGGAGGTCATGCCACTAGTTGTTTGTGCTTGTTGTCGACCTCGACGATAATTCCTTCCCCTGTTAGCCAACCTCATGTTAGTAGGTGGAACAAACTCTTCTTAACATAAACGATAAGGTCGTAGAACTTGCTCCAAGATGCAATTTCTTTTGACCTTTATATAGGGTCTGGTTGAATGTAATGGAGTAAATGGAGATAGTAAGTGCTTATGCAATTGAAGATATCATTTAATTCACATTGAATGAAAATAAATTCTGGAGTAATGGCTACATAAATATGAGTGGTTGTACTTATGATATGAGGTAGATTCTATTTTATTGAAATCTTAATGACAAAATGAAGAAATTAAGCAAAACATTAATTGCGCTATACCTCCCATGGCCTTTAACTAACAATATCAAAGTTCAAAACCTAATCATCAAAATAACCACAACTTCTGGTAAAGAGAAGTTGTAGAACAACTTAGTCATTTTTTTTTAATAAATTGAGCATATGACTGTGTCTCAATAATTAAATGTTACTATACCAATTAATATTGTCGACCCCTGATATTTATAAAGTATTTAGAGATAAGTGAAAATTTATCAAATACTTCAATCATTCCATCTAATCACATGCCAACCAAGTAAAACCAAGTCTAAATGGGAATTCGCATTTTAATTTTCCATTTATTCTGTAAGGTGTTGTATTTTTGGTTCACGAATGTGAAAATGATGATAAGCTTCTTCGTGAAACAAAAAATAAAATCATACGTGTACCCAGTCATCCATGAAGATCCAAGCTGAAAGGAGCTGCCTTGTTGTGGATTATTAAGATTTGTTGTTGGGTTGAATAGTTGCTCCAAGTGTTCAAAAGACCTAAACATGTGAAATTAAAACTCCTTAAATACAGAAACACACACAAATATGTACTATCAATCTCTTATAGTTCTTATAACTTAAAAGATAGCACGGGTAAATTTTGTATTCACATCTTATTTTTCAATCCTAGAAATTTAAATATGATTATCTGCGTACCCATATCCTGGCGAAGGGTCAAACACAGAGGAGGAAGCTCGCTGCAAAGATGGTAAAATCTGAGTTCCAAGAAGTTGACTGAGGAGCTGTCGATAGGATGATTGTTGTCGAGCCCTGCATCATCTCAACATCATATTTCAGCAATTATTTGTCGAACATTTGTTATTTTGATGTCCACGTCATAAGAGACCAATATAAATTTTGGTACTATAACGAAGTAATATATTTAATTTCTGCACTTTCATACCCTATTGTAGTTTTTTCATAGACAAGGAAAATGTTTTGAGATTGGATGATAATTAATTCAAATCAATCTGATAACTTCACAATATGTTTTTGGTTTCTGTAATAAGTTTTTTGATCTCTTTAAAATAATTGGAGCTCAAAGATAATATACCGAGGAGTCGCTGAGGAAATGGCCGAGGAAGGACTATAAGACTGGAAATCTATTATCCCATTTGACATAGGAAGCTGAAATTCTGACCTAATTATAGAAATCAAAAAAATTAAACTTCAATTATTATCCAAAATACGAAATTGTACTGAACTGAGACTATCTTAACCTAATTTGTTCGATTAACTTGAAATAATCATATATGTATACCTTTGTGACAAAGAAGGGATAGGAAGAATTGTATTTTGGCTTTGCCGACCGTATGAATTGGCTAGGACAGATGGTTGATAATCGTGATTTATAAACTGCTGGGTCCTACATAATAGAAAAGTTAAGTCACAACGGAACCATATCCAATGAACTATATATGATAATTCATTATAGTTTCTAATCTCAAGAATAACGAATACAAGTTACAAACTGAGAAACTTACCAGGATTGAGTAGTTGGTGTGAAAAAGAAGCGGGGCCTTGGAGTATAAGCACTCCTCATTCCTTGGGTTCGATTATCCGCTAATAATGCACTCAATAACGGCCGAGGCCTAATTAATTAAGAAGTATTCGTCAATAATTTGAATGTTTACTGCTCCGGCAAAGCTTATTAAATTATTTAATTTTAAGAAATATAATTCATGATGTTAATTTTTCGTTATCTGTTAAAGTCTATTCAGTCACTTGTCGTACCTGAAAACCATTTTCTTCCTTTTTTTTTAGTACTTTGAAAAGGGAAGGTATAGATTTATGTAGCATATAACTGATAGTGAAAAATATATAAACGCTTTTTTTCAATTGAAAAGACCCTAAAGAAATGTGATATCTAATTTCTATTACACTGCATCCCATCTTCAACTAAATAATTACCAAAGAATTGCTTTCATTTAGCTACCTTTCAGGCAGCAGTAGGGAGTTGGAATGTTGGGCGCCACGGCCAACGCCTGTAGCTGGCAAAATTCGACATTGCTGGGTGCTAAATCAAAGGCACCAAACTTAATAAATTAATAAGTGCCACTTAATTACCTATTATCAATATGAATTACTAGAATTATGTTTAAGTTTTTTGGTTTCTCGTATACAAACAACAAAACTAAATAAAAAAATTAGTGTAACATGGAACGACCGTACCGTGTTGAATGCAAAAGCAGGCTGCTTAAGGCAGAACTGGTGCTGCTCATTTGAGGAACCCTATTAGCAGGTTGTGAGGAGATCCCAGATAAAGAAGATGATGATCTTCCAATTATATCTGCCCTTGAGTTTTCGTGCTGATATCAATAATGTTTATCTTGGTTAAAACCATGGCCTGGAACTAAATTTATCATTGTTGGTGAATTACTAATACTTCGGTTACATCAATTGCAATCGCTGCCATGTATCGGTGTGATCTCTTGTAAAGCATTCAAGCACCTAGTTTCCTTACTTAAGGAGAATGAGATTAAAAGACAGGTACTTACACCAGGGGGTTGAAGAAATGAAGTTGTTGGAAACTGGCCTGCTTGCTGAGCGTTATTATTCCTCATCAAACTGTCACTAATTGCCATGTTCTGCCCGAGTTGGTTGACAAAAAGGTTGGAACTTTCGCTGAACACCGAAGTACGATTCACATGAGGCCTACAGTATTAATAAGAAAAATAAACATGCAAGAATATGTAATGAAACTGAAGAAACTGTGGAACAACAAGATATACAAGACAAGTTATGAAAGTATCATACGAGACAAAATCATTTTGTTGAAAGGGAATTTGTGACGGGGAACTTGGCATGATTGGGGTGTTGATCGTCCAGTTGTTTTCGTCCTGAAATAACTGACCCACTCCAGTTTGTGGGACCTGTGCCATTCCCACCTGATCATCAGATTCGAAGTGATGAAATGTAACTAATCAATGTTACGTGAGAAGCAAAATCAAATAATACAAAGTTACGCCAAGTTACCGATGTTTGCGGGTAACTGTGTGTAGGGCTTAGCAAGGGAATAGCAAACGTAGACATTGTCTGTTTGATGTTTCCTCCGTTTGTTATTAAAGCAGGCTCTTGTCCGGAGATTGATCTATGACTTTGCTGGGACTCAGTTCCTGGAAATACTACTGGCTCCAGGTGAACCTGATGATTATCGCAAACAAGTAGCGAAAATTTATGCCTAAACGACAACCCTAAATAGCAAGGAGGAAAACCTTTCACATATTCCAGTTTCTAATATTTATTTACCGATGAATTAGAGACTTGAACGTGGTTGCCGATGTTCCCAAGTAGCTGAGGCTAAAATAGGAACACAAAAATGAATATTAGTAAGATATTGAAGGGCCTTCATCATACTGGTCATGTAACGGAACTTCAAAATCCCTCTTTTAAGTTATTACCCGAAAGGAATCTCACTTGAAGTTAAGATTTAATTTAGTAGTTTGGTGGTGTTGAACATGTGACTACCTATCCTGACCAATACTTATTGTAATTTCAAAGGCTAGATTTGTGGTTTCACGTAGACACTCGTAAAAATACAGTAAGAGCAGAAAGCATTAAGAAGGAGATGAAACCATTTGCTCAAATACTGTAAGAGCATAAACTAATCAGTGATTGAGTAGATTTACAGATGGAAAGTGATTCCATGTTCTTACTGCTGGGACGTAGGGCTGGGTAGCCTCAGTTACCGATGGAGCACCAACCGAGGGTGTTCCCATATCCAATGGGGCATTTGTTGCAGGATTAGCAACTAAAGTGTCTGATGATGTTAATGATGCTATTCCAGTTGTGTCTGGATTAGTGTTGTTCAACCACTCTTCTAGTGCCTGATCATCGTTTCCTGCTTCCAAGTGCTCCTGCTATAATCACCATAACCAAAGACGATTAGTGATTTATAGACAAATACGGACATGCAATTCCAAAAGTTCAAACTTATATATGCCCTGGACAAATACTGAGATTCTGGAACCTGAAATATTCATGTAAAGTTAAGTGTGTATTATGGAGAGATTAAGGATGAGAAGACAGTAGTACCACTGTCCAAAACGTTCGTTGTGGAATCTCCATAACTGGAGAACCGAAAGACGATGAATCTGGTTGCACCACAAATGGAGTATCTTCTTGGATCGGTTCCAGAAAGGGAATACCTTCCATTTCTGGAGTACATGAACCAGGAATCACTTCTGTCAGGTTTTGATTCAGTGCTTGCAGATTGCTTCCACATGACGATGATCCCAGTTCTCCAACCTCCTGTTGCTATTTGCTCAAAAGCGTTGCAGGAAACAACCGAAAAATAGGTTAGGCAACACTATACTGATGTTGTAGAGATTACATCAACAAAAGGGGAAAGTTTCCTATATAGGAGAATGTGCTATAAACAAAATGTCCTAAAAGAATATAAAAGCTACCATTCTGCAACTCCATATCAAAACCAAACTTCTATATATATAGACCAAGAACTTAATCATCGTATCTAAGATAAAAATGTTAAAGAATGAGAAACCAGAAATAAATAAAATATTATTCTAAAAAAATTGTCACTTACATTTGAGATATGTCCAACTGTTTGATTAGATGGAAAGTTTTCATTGATAGGATCATCCCCATCTCCCATCAATTGACTTACGTCAATTGGATAGTCACAATCAAATTGAATGTCTTCGGGGTTGTTTGTATATGAATTAGGATCCATTGGAACCTAAGCACAATAAAGCACAATTGTTATAACTTTCTGATGTAAAAAGAATAAGTTACGGCTTTCATACAATGTCGTCTGAAAACAACAAAAATAGGTAAGAACACACAGACCAAAAAACCAAAGTACTTGCAGAAAAACATTGAAAAAGTTTCCAAGTTTTTTAGCAATTAATATCATCTATTGATTTTCCGCAACCAAAAGAGCTTGGAGCACACATAGACAGCGAGCAACCAGGGTTTCGTAGAAGTGGAATGAATGTTACACACTATGTAAGTCAACTGAGTTATAACTCCCTCACGACCATATTGGAAATGGAAGAGATTCGGAGACCAAACTAAGCAAAATATTATTTTTGTACTAATGAAATAAACGACAAACACACAGAGTTTCTCTCTATGTTATCTACTATACTTAATAAAGTCTCTCAGTTCTAAACAGAAATAACAAAAAGAAACACTAACTTTTGGAGAAGAGGAGTGTAACCGACAAAAACAAGGTGGAATAAGTAAATAAAATTTATGTTACTTCTATTTTTTTTTTTTAAAATGTTACTTGGATTTTCCTGTAGATTTTCTCAAATCAAGGATAACCTGAACAATTTTAAAGAGAAAAAGGAAGACATAAGAATTGCTAGATCTGATATTGGGCTTAAATTTCTTTTTCTTTTCTCGAGCAAACTTTAGTCTGTGTGCGCTTAAGGTTGGTAATTAATCGACTCGAACCCAAATGGGTTAAAGTAACAAGTTCCTTATCTTGAACAGACTTTCCTTGTAGAGAAAACCATATTAGCGTAGAAAATCACTCGTGCAATAAAGTCTATCCAGTAAACTTGACGAAAAGGGAGGATCTCGACACTAACGGGGCCAATCTAGCTATTGTCAGAAATTTGAAAAGGAAAGCAAGTCCTTCATGGAATTTCACCACTTCACTTGAAGCTATAGCCCCAAAAAATTGCACAAGTCAAAGTCATCTCTTTTTTACGCCACTTACTTTGCTTCGCTTGAGATTATTCCCGGAACTGCGTCCTATGTGGTTTAACTGCCCACAAAACTTGACTGTATAACTTGTGCATGCATAAATATTTGTTTTGTGCATAAAAACTGAGAAAAGCTTGAGCTAAAATATATGGAGAAAACTAAAGAACTGTGAATCAGTGAAGAACTCATTGATTAGAGCCACACCACACTCAAGATAGAAAAAAAGCCTAGAGCTTGAGATTTTTTTCTTTTAAAAAAGTAAGGATAAAACAAGATTTGTTTAATTTTCTACTAAATCTCCAAACAATGCAAGTAAAGAAAGCCGAGAATCTACAAGAGAAGAGTATCAACAAAAAAGAAAATGGTCAGATAACTATAAACACACACTAGGAAGTGAACAATTAAGCAAGAGGGGGGAAAAAAAAACTGATACACATATATCTTCTTTAGGACTATTTTCACCTTTAACCTTGATGTAATAGAGAGGGATACAACAAGACCGATCTGAATAGGAGGGGACTATCTAGCTATTAGTCGGAGCTAAAGGATAGTACTCTCTGGAAAAGATGGAAGAGGATTGTGGTGATGCTATCTATGTGAGACGGTGGAAGATGGGAATTGAAAGCAATGTAGGTTCTGTGAGACATGCCTTGGACCTCTATTTATAAGCAGGAAGCAATTATGTGTCACAAATTGCAAGGTTGTTAGAATTTCACAAATAAAATTTCAATTTGAAGTGCTTTTTTCACTTGTTGCTATCCAAACTTGAAAAGAGCTGAGTAATAGTTGTACTTTTCATTTACTCTTAATAATTTTTAATAATGATTAAAGATTCTTCTTGTAATAGAAAACTGTTCAATTTTATATATGCGCGCGAAAGTGAGAATGCACTCAAAAGTTAACGAAATTATAAATAGTAATTCATTAAATTTGTTAAAATTTTAAATTTCCATTATTCTTTAACATAAACTAAATCAATTTATGTGTAAATAAGTTTATAGTTTTTAAATTTTTGAATAAATAAACTCAACTTTTATCCTTACAAGAAAGTTAATTTTTTGTTCATTTATGTTGCTTCATACATCATGTCTAATAAACTCAACTTTTAGCCTTACAAGAAAGTTAATTTTTTGTTCAGTTATGTTGCTTCATACATCGTTTCTCACTTGAAAATTTTGTTACATCTAGCATCATTTTTATTTGGAGAGGTGTTTAATTCAATGCTTAACACAAATAAACAACTAAATTAATCGTAAAATAATTGAAAGATATTATTCTTTTTTTGTCTATTAAAAATAGTACTAGTCAAAAATTAAAAATATTGATTTGAATGTTAATCAGAAATTAAAATTCATTTGATGCCATCAGTTTAAAAATATTCAATGAGCGTATCCATTTTCACTAAGTGGCAAATGTCGGTGTGGCCTTGCATGACAGCCATTTAGTAGAGTCAAACCTGACACGTAACCATTAATTGTCAACGTCTAAAGACTGGGGGTCAAAGCTGTTAAAAAGGATTAAGACCTCTTAATTTCAAAGTCAGCTCGTTTAGTGGCCCTCACACATATATTCTAATACGTGATTGGCTGAACCTTAAACCTGCATGTCTGTCTTTCAGTGAATACTATGATATCATGCGTGCGTCCTTATCCCTAAAACTACTGTTGCACTTGTGTTCCCGAGGGCATGTTCACGTATGGTGTGTAGGAATTTAAGACACGAGTTCAGTTTTTGTGAAACCAGAAACAACTTTTTAAGGCAACCATGGTTTCTTTTACCTAACTCATGGTAAGTGAAGAAGAATCCTATCTTTGTCAACGAAGAAGATTATGTGAAGAGAATCTGCAGTCATTAATAAGTACAACAAACTAGAAATAGAGCTCCATTTGTAACGGTCCAAATGTAGCTCATTTCAGGGTGACTCTCTTGGATGTTTAAGCATATCTACTCAATTTTGTTTTCAATTAATTAGGACATGATTTAGAAGTATAGCTCGTAATGTGACTCACTAACAAAAAGGGGCATAGTTAGTGAAAATTTTAAAAAAATAAATCGTTTAATTTCATGCGTTGTCAAGGAAAGTTAAGAATTTATTTTATATCATTTTTATGCTAAAAAATTTGTGGAAATTGAAAACTCCTTTTGACCAATTAATCACCATATACATGTATACAACCTTCACATTTCACTAAAACTAATGATGTCCAAAATATTAACATTCTTTGTTGTTTTTTTTCCTAATTATTGACGGTGTTTCGTACGTTTTTTCACCATGAACAGAAATGAGATGGACTATTATTATAATAAGGACGACAGGACAAGAATGGTAAACCCACGATGAGCATAGTGGCAAGGTTAACAACTTTGACCACGTTATATGTGAAGCAAAAACTAATAAAATACTGTGTTATAGTCACAAGCACATGATAGTTTGTTGAGATATTGATAGTACATTCAAGATGGTTTTTTGTAAGTACGTAATTAGTGTTAAGTATTTATTGCTTTCTCCGTTCGCACACGTCTTTTGAAAATTTTGGAGTGAAATTTCACTCTAGAACGACCACGGTCTGCAGCTTCCTTTTCCCTCTCTTATGAAGTGCACCAACTGCCATTCTACTTCACTGCTCGAACGGAAAACTGACTTACTAAACGCACCTAAAACCATTAGAAGAGGCCCCCAGTTAGTTATCTAATTATATCAAAAAAGAAAAGCATATCATGCCTAATTCAACTAATCGTGAAACCAAGCTGTACCCTTATTTTAATGATATTTTGGTATATAATTATTCAATCTAGTAGGGTACTTTTATTTGTTAGGTTCGTTACTAATAACCATTAACGCAAACTCTACATAAAAGTTTAGTTTCTCATATGTAATTTTACTTTCTTTTTTTTTGAATTTTTGCATTAATTTATATTACCTTTACACGAACCACCATGTACTTTACAAATAAAAATTGAAAATTTCATGAATAAATTTCTTTCCTTTTAGGATTATCACACTTATGTTAATATGGTATGCTACTGGTACACTAACTAATGACCATATAAAGTTGAAACTCAAATTGAGTTATTCACGTGAAATGTCATTGCTTATCGTTTTTTTTTGTTACACAACTCAAAGATATAGCATTGACAAAACCATCACGCAGAAGTCAACGAAACATGGAGGCACTTACCATGTAAAGATCAGAGAAGATTAAAGTAAATGAAAGAAATGATTTATTTGTGAAGGAGATTTAAATGCCTGTGCTTAACCAAAAATTCAAATTATGATTTAGCCTACACTTGAAATAATTGGGTTATAGAAGAATAAAAGTTAAAAGTATGTGTAAGATATGTTAGCTGGAAAAGTTGTTTAAGTTATTAGGGTAGTTAGAGGTTAATTAAGGCCACGTGAGCAACTGCATGCCTTTTTTTTCCTTCTTATTTACATTCTCTTATATAACTATCTTAGAAACAACAGAAAAAAGAATACCAAAAGAGAGTGTTTATTTTTCTCTCCCAAACGTTTTCTTTTCATCTTTCATTATTGTTTTCTATTAAGCCAAACACTAAACTTAGGATTTCTATATGGTATTAGAGCAAGGTTAGCTCAATCGAAGTTCACTCCTAATGGTGGAAACCCAAACTCAAGGAGGAAACATCACTACACCCCCTGGAGTAAGCCTCGTTATTGCACAGTTCAATGGTAATAACTATAGGTCATGGAGATAGGAGATTCATATTGCTCTAGGAGTTAGAAACAAAATTGGTTTTATTGATGGAACTATCCCAACAGTACAGAAAGGAGCATCCAGCTATGATCAATGGAAGCAAAATGACTTGACGGTGACTTTTGGATCTTAAATTCCTTATGTAAGGAACTCTCAGATGCTTTTCTGTATAATGCCTTATCGAAGGATCTATGTAAGGAGATAGAAGAACGATTTGGAGATAGTAATGCACCTCTTATCTTTTACATCTAGAGAAAAATTTCATTGGTTACATAAGGGAACGATACCGTGAAAATGTATTACAAGAAACTCAAAAAGCTATGGGACAAGTTGAACAATATTGAACCAATGCTAACTTGCACTTGTGGCCCTTAAAGATGTGGTGCAATCGAGGTTGTTGCTGAGATACGTAACAGAGATCAATTGATGCAATTTTTGCTTGGATTGAATGAAAGCTATAAGCACACTCAATATCAGATACTCCTGATGGATCATGAATAAAGTTTTCTCCATAATTCTCAAGATCGAAACTCAAAGAATTTCAAAGGTTTGTAGACTTGAAATGATCAATGGGTCAGCCTTGGTGGTTAAACAAACACAGAAAAATAGGAGAAATCAAAGAAAAGATCAATCTAAGAAGTCCAAATGTGATCATTGTGATCTTGAAGGACATTTTAAGAAGGGCTGCTTCAAGCTAACAAGCTATCTAGAATGGTGGCCATGCAACAGGAACAAACAATAATCTATGGGGAGAGGACAATCCAAGATTACTACTCAAACAGGATTAAAGAAATGTATTTTAGAAACTCCTATTGATAGTGACGAAGAAATAAGAGCAAATTATGAAGAGCTAGGAAACATGATAACCAATTCTGTTCAACAAGAGCTAAAGAAGCTGTTGAAGGGCAAAAGACAACTCATAAATCAATTCACAACTTCTCACAGTAACTTTTTAAGTAAAGAGTAATCTCTAGATTTGTGTAGTTCTAGTTATGTTACAACGAATAATTAGGTGATCGATACTAGAGCGACAAACCATATGTCACCAGATGAGTCCGTTTTAACTAATTTGAATAGTTTAAAGGTTCCTATTGCAGTTGGTTTACATAATGGGAATCGTATTATGGTTAATCAAATAGGAGATGTTGTTTTTAGTTCAATACTGAAACTTAAATAGTGTTGTTGGTGCCTAAGTTCAAGTTTAATTTGCTTTTAGTTAGCAAATTACATAAAGATCAGAAGCTCAAAGTTGCGTTTCTCTCCATTTTGTTGCATCTTTTAGGACCAGGTGAATGATGCAATGAAAGCTTTGGGAAAGGCGGCTGGAGTTTTGTATCATCTAGATGAAAAAAAACACAGGATAATAAAGTTTCTAAGAGTAGTAAGCACAACTCTCCTATTTCTTTCGTTGAGCATAATAATAAGCCATATAAGTATAATAATTTTAACTATCAAAGTTTTAATAAAGTTGTTGTTGTTATTGGTTATGATATTTGACATATGAGGTTGGGTCATGCATCAGCTAAGAAATTGAGTCATATTCCTATGCTAAGCAAGATCCATCTTGACGAAGCAGTATGTCAAATGGCTAAACAATCTCGTATGCCTTTCACTAACAAAATGGAAAGGAAGGAGAGATTGTTTGAGTTAAATGCAGATTTAAACGAATATGTATATATGGTTTATCTACTAGTTTTGAAGTATTTAGGAAAGAAAACATGGTTTGCAAGTTCCAAAAGTTAATTTATAAGTTGAAATAAACTTTAAGGTAGGGCATCTCAAGTTTGAAGAAATTGTCATTGGTAACAACTTTAAGGAAAATATTGTTGATTAATATATATATATATATATATGGAGTTCAATAATAGCAACTATGTATTTTTTGTTTAATATGTTAATGATATCTTGCTTACTACTAGTGACACTAATATATTGATTATGATAAAATAATTATTGTTCGACCTTGGTAAAGCATCGTATGTTTTAGGCATACAAGTTATTTATGATAGGGCCAAAGGTGTTCTCATCTTATCCCAAAACACCTAAAATGATCATATCTTAGAGAGGTTAAATACACAATTTTGGTTTTTGTAAATAATTCAGTTGTGAAGGGTGACAAGTTTTCTAAGGCCCAATATCCTCATAATGATATTAAGAGAGATCAAATGAAATCAGTCCTTTATGCTTTTATTATTGATAACTTGGTGTACATTTAAGTATGCACACATCCTGATATTTCCTTTATGGTTTATATGCTTGGTAGATACTTGACTGATCCTAGACGAAGCCATTCGAAAGTGGCTATAAAAGTTTGAAGATATCTTCAAGGTACTAAGGATCTTATCTTAACATATTAGCATACTAACACTCTTGAAGTGGTTGGTTTAAGTGATTTTGATTAAACAGGCTACGTGAATGATAAGAAATTCACTTATTGGCGCATCTTTATGATGCTATGAGGATATGTTTTGTGGAAAAGTGTGAAGAAAATGCTTAGAGCTTCTTTAACCATAGAGGCATGGTATATAGGGTGTTATGAGGCTACTTGCCATGTAATATGACTACTTAACTTCATTTTAGTATTAGGAGTTGTGGAGTCCATTTCAAGGTTGTTGAAATTATATCGTGATAATTTTATAGTTTTATCTTTCTCTCATTAACATTTAGAGCACTTCTTACTCCAAGCACATTGAATCAATTTATAATTTATTAAATAAAATGTTGTAGAGTTTTTAATTACTATTGAGCATGTACACTAGCGGGTAACATTTTAGCAAACCCACTAACTAAAGACTTACCTATCTGTGTGTTTCAAGAATATATATCCTGTATGGGACCATTAAGCACCTAGTTTTTTTAGTCAAAGTTTCTATTTTATGTATAATTTTTTAGGATTATTTATATTTTGTGTAACATATACATATTATGCATATTTTTATCACTGTTTACGAAATTTTGTAACTCTACATTCTAATGAATGGTAAATTAATGATATTCATTTTGTTGAATCTATATTGATGTTATTGTCATGTTTTTGAATAAGCAACACCTAATTATGTAAGACCCACACATACCATCGATATATTGGTTATGTAAGTTTGGAGATACATTAATGATGATTTCATCTGCATTTACATTAAATCCTAAATTCCTGCAAAAAAAGAAAAACAAATGTAGTATAAGAAAGTAGGGGCCATTTCTATAAGGAATTCTAATTTGTTAAATTTTAAACTAATTAACGAAATAGAGGGATAGTGATAACAAGAAATTTTATGATAAATATTAACAAATCAAATTCATCAAATAATAAAGGTGAATTATCAGTAAAACTAACCTTAGTCTACAATCGCATCTACCATTGGAACTACAATTGACTGTCAATAAGAAAGAAAAACATTTTATCAATCATATATTTATTCAAGTACTTAATACCTATCTTTCCTTATAATTATTTAATCATACTTATTTAATCCAATTAGCCATTATTATTCAACAACTTTAGATATGCTTTAAAGTTTAGTTAAATAATAGCTTTGAAAAAAGAAAGTTTGATGAAGTAAGACAATAAAACATCCACAGTTACCTTTAAAAAAGTCAAATGCTTTTCTTAAAAGCTAATAATTTTTTATGCAATAAACTACAAACCCATAGTCGTTATAAATATTAAAGGAATTAAACATTTCTGTATTCAATATTTAATCTAACAATTAATTATTTCAATTAATAAACTAAATGTGTGTATTAGAAATCAATCAAAATAATCATATCATATAAGTACAGTACATAAATAGACCAAATACATTACATAAAAACTTAATTATCTCATAATCTATGAAGTTCCAAAGGCTTTAGTTCCCTCAACCAAGATAAAGAGACTTAGCCACTACAGGCCATAGTTGTTATCAATGTCTATTGAAGAAAAATAAAAATAAGAATTTAACGAAGATGCTAGAAAATATAAAGAAAGAAGTAGACATCCTTTCTCCCCTTGTACTTAGGTCTTTATATACTTAATTTGTCGCACGTTTTTATTGTAGTTATTATCTTTTTGTTGTAATTCTTTAGCCTAAAAAATCATAGCTCCTAGATTGCTCTCTGAACTTGGTCAAGATAAGATTTAAAAACTCCTAAAATGCTTAATTATACATTTGAAATTTGGAAGCTATAATCACTGCTAAACGTTCTCATGCTTAGACCCTAGTTGTTAAGAATACTATTGTCAATTTTCTTTTCTTCCATTACTCTATATGCACCTTATTTTATAGCCTTTTTGTTTCTCTTCCCAAATAACATTGGGATACAAAAGATAAGCAAATTCTTTAGATTGAATTAAAAACTTCACTCAGTACGAGGTAATTAAGTATCAAAACAACTATATTCATTAACCTAGGATTTTCTAAGAACGTAAGAAAAATAAAAGTCCTAAAATGATCCCACCAAAATCTAATAAATTAGGAAAGTAAATCTAATAGACCATTAAATAAGGTAAGAAAGTGATTATTCAACTGCATATTTCATACTTAAGGGCAATAAAATCTTACAAAATAAACTATATCCATATTCATTGAACCACTTAATATGGCAACTTATGATAGTAGTAGGTTCAAGAAAATTTTCAACCTCAATACTTTATGGTTATGGAAAAACCTAAAACATAAAGTTATAGCACTCTTTTTAAGATTTCAATAGCATCTTTAATATCTTCAATTAGAGTTCATAAAAAGGTTAAAGCTAAAAAAATTGAATAATAGTTTAACTATCCAAAATTGTGAAATTAAGCTTATGTTGCTTCTTTTATCTTCATTTGCTACCCAAATCAAAATATGAACCAAAGTGAGAATATTAGGTATAAAATAAGTACTAAAAACTAAGCATTAAGGAATAAATAGATAGTTCATTAAGCACTTGTCACTCTATTTTTCAATTTCATGATCATCCATTTCTCCATTTTTTCATTCTTCATGCCATTTAGCTCTTATGCTTTTGCTTCCTCCGTGCTTTTATTGTCCTCCATTTTCATGCTTTCTATATCTCATATCTGATAGATTTGGTGATGAAGAGGACTCAAAGGGGTCCATGATAAGTGTGAATAATTTGGATCTTTATTAGGTGAGGTCGAGTCGGGTTAAGAACTATATTCTTTAGGCCTTGGACTACTCGAAACTCTATTAGGCTTAAACTCGAACCTGATTAGCATTAGCTAGGCTTGACCGAACTTCAAACTAGGCTTAAATTAGGAGAAGGAAGCTTTAGTCTTGGCCTAATCTAACCTATTTTAACCTTGGGAATCATGACTTCCAATTAATTTTCAATATCTTTAAGAGGTATTCTTTTAATTTTATTCTTTACAAATGCTTTAAAGTTATAGAATCTTATTTTGGTTGGATGATACATATATTGATCTTGATCAATTTAATGTTATTATTTGTTGCCCAAATTTCAAAAATTGTTATCAAAGCTAAATCCATATGTTTTAAAGATATCTTATATCTCTCTTTTCTTTTTTAAATTTTGTTTTTTTACACCTAATTTTTTATAAATTTTCGTAAAGATAGGTATACTATTTCTGAGAGGCAAATATATGTCATGTATCATTCATATAAGCATTTATATGTATTTTGGGGAAATTTTCAAACAAAAAGTGTTAAAAATTTAGATCTTATCAAAGCTCCATCCTCGACTAAAATCTCCTATTTATCAATATCTTTTTGGGAATTTTTTTTAAATTGATCTCATGGATCATTTAGTTTTTACAAAAAGAGAAAATTTTCTTTAAAATTATTTAAAAATAGCTTTTTGATGATAAGATATTGTTGGTTTGGTTCATAGATAGTCCATAGGTTGTATAATCCATCTTGAGGTTGAAGATGATGTATTTATATTTATGTCATTTCTAGTTATTTACAATTTTATCATATCAACTTATTTACAATCTCTAGTTATTTACAATTTTTTTTATCTCTAGTTGTTTACAATTATTCCATTTTAGTTTATTTATAAAACAACCATTTTTCTTTTTTTGGATAGGTGGATAGGGGTATTATAGCAAATTTCATTTATAGTTCTTGGTCTTTATATTGAATATTTTATCTATTTATATAATAACTTCAATATATTTTTAATAACTT